>CATIWR010079188.1:0-130277 GCA_949677035.1 Omphalea diandra
TATATATATATATATATATATATATATATAATTCATAATGAATTTTTCAATTAATCCATAATCAATTTGTTCAATTAATCAAGCTTAAGTTGTTCCAGTAATCAAGCATGAATTATTCTTAGTAACTTTTCTCTCACTTAAAGAGCAGAAAATTATGCAACAATGAATAAAAAATGGGAGAAGAGTAGCACAGTCCATTCTTTTAAGGATATATGTAGAAAAATATAATAGTAAAAAAGGTAGTTAGTAATTGCTACCTGTTACTACCTTAAATCAAGCATGATTTACTTGCCTCATGCTTAAGTTAAACCATACAACAAAATTTTCTAAAAATATCTTAGTCAAAAAGCAATATCATAGATGTATTAAAAATATAAAAAAGTCATAGCAAATATAGTATAGTAACTATAATTTTTGTCACAATAAAAAGAACACAATCTGTAGCATCTAACAGTAAGTGTGGTAGCTTCTTAAGTTAAATCTTTGCTCCTTCTTCACATAATTATGGAACACATTCTTAATTTTTCTCTTAACAATTCAAATCTTACTTTAAATAATGTCTTAGAATATTACCAACTTGTTCCTCAAACCCACAACAATATTAGCAAGTTGGTCCTTAACCTACAATGCCATAATTTTAATTCACCTTCCCTCTAAACATCCCTTAAGAAGTGATATTTGATCTTGATATACTTTAGTCTTCCCATGAAACTCACAATTCTTGGCCATTGCAATAATAGATGAATTGTCACATAGAATTTTTATAGTTCCTTTTCCACATGCATCAAATCATTAAGAACTTCTTGAACCATGGAGTTTGATTCACAATAGTAGTAGTAGTAGTAATATACTTAGCCTCTACTTCTAACTGAGCAACTACATCTTTCTTCTTGTTATTCCAAGTGGTTATACATGATCGAACCAAAAAATAATAGCCTGAGGTACTTTTCATATCATCCTTATATGTTGCCTAATCATCATCAATGAATCTAATCAACATAGTGTGATAGAAGTTTGTCTATAGGATTCTAAAATTATTGTCCCTTTGACATATCTTACGAGCCCTTTAATTGGAATAAAATGAGTATGACGTAGAGAATACATGGACCTAGAAAGCATACTAGTTGCAAACATAATGTTAGGTCCGATGACTAAAAAATATATTAAGGTTCCAATTAAACTCACATATACCATAGCATTAACATTTTTTACACCATCTTCTTTTTCCAATTTCTCTCCCTTGACAATCAGTGTACTAACAAGTTAGTAATTTGATATTATAAATTTCTTCAGGATCATCTCATCATATTTCTTCTAACTTATGAAGATTTCATTTCTAGTATGATACATTTAATTCCCAAATAAGATATATTCTTTAAGCCATTTAATTCAAAAACTTAACTTATCTCTTTAAACTAACCTATCATCTCAGGATTGCTTCTAGTAATGCGTAAATCATCAACATAAAAGATATAACCATGATTTGCATTTGAGATTTCTTAACATAGAGAATTGTTCATTACTGCTCCTTTCAAAATATGAACTCTACAAATACTTATTAATTTTGCAATACTAAAACCTTCTTCAATAGGAAAACATCACCTTTATGTCCTTCAAACTTAAACCTCTATGGCTGATCAACATTGGTTCTTTTCGTAACTCCCTTTTGAGAAATGCTAACTTCACATCAAACTAGAAGACACTCCATTCATGATGTGCTACAAGTGTGAGCAATAATTTATTAGTGTCAAATCTGGTTACTAGAGCAATAGTTTCAATAAAATCAATATCAACCTCTGAATTCTGACGCATAGTCTTTCACAACTAATTTAGCATTATGGTTGTTAATTGAGCCATCAAAATTGAGCTTGACCCTAAATGCCCACTTCACACCTAATTACAGCCTTTCCTTCAAGTCTAGCTACTAGTTCTAGCTACTAGTTGCCAAATGTTATTTTTCTTCATCGTTATTAACACTTACATTGCAACTCTTTATTTTGGTAATTTAATAACATCTTAAAGTTCTAGGGCTCTAATGAAGCTATATTGCATTTATCATAGATGTCCTGAATTGCTAAAATTCCTCCAACTATAAAGTCTATCAAAGTTTAAATCTTCATCATTAGCAACTTGTTTTTGGGGTATAACCCTATCAAAGGAATTATGGTTGACTACAACATTCTCTTCCAAATCCTAAAAAGCATTCTCATCAAACTTGACATTTCTAGTATAATTACCTTTTTTTCATATTAAATACTCTATAAGTTTTTGAATTATCATTATATTCCATCATCACTCGAACTTCAATTTTCTAACTTAGCTTGCCCCTTTTTTATCTAGGATATGAACATTACACAAGCACCCAAACACTTTGAGATGACTCATAATAGGCTTCACATCAAACTATGCTTCAAATTAAGTTTTGCTTTTAACAGCATTAATAGATAGTCTATTGAGCAAGCATATAATAGTATTACCAGAATTAGCCTAGAGCTTATTAGGCACACCCTTGTCAAACATTAAAAACCTAGCCCTATTCATAATTGACCTATTCTTCCTCTCATTAACTTTATTATACTGAGGAGTATCTCATAGTAAGTTGATGCTGAATGATGCATTTCTATAGATAGCTTTTCAAATTGCTCAAAGTGTACTTAGTTTCATTATTAGATATGAGTACTTTAATTTTATTGGAACAAAAGTTTTTAGCAACAAATTGGAATTTGAGAAAGGATTCAAAACACTTTTAACATTTTTGAGGAAGGACACCCGACATAAACTACTAAAATCATCAATGAAAATCAAGAAATATTTGCTACCAAATAATGAAGGATTAGGCATTAGTCCACACATATCATTATGCATTAACTAAAACCCTTCACTTACTCTCAATGCTTAATTAGTTGGAAAAGTTATTTTGGTCTATTTACCAAACTAACAACCTTTACACTCTTCATTAAGATCACTTATAGTAGTTAAATTAAGAACAAAACTTTTCTTTTGCATATCTTATTCCAAAGAATAAACTCATCAACATTATTGGTAAGTTTTAAATTTCAATATTCTTCTATTTGATAAGAAAATTTATCCTAGACATTTTAATTGATAGTAGTCTATTACTAGGAAGATAAAAATTTTACACTTCTTCTTTCTAAAGATTAAAGAATAATCATTTTCAACCAACTGACTAACATTTGACTTATTTAAGGCATAAATAGCAATTCAGAAATCAATTTATTACCTGAGAGTATTTACAGTAACTACACCTTGCCTTTCACCTCTATCAAATTGTAATCCCTAATTTTAACTTTTGAGGAGTAATTACTGTCAATAGCTTTAAAAATCTTTGTTGGACTAGAATGGTTAATCCTAAGTCTTGAACCTCTTTTGATCTTGACAAAGGAGATTGATCAATCCTAATATTTCAATTAAGTGTTGTTTTTACAGATTTAAGTTAGTTTTTCAATTGGAAGTTGGATGAAGTTCATAATCTTAAAGAAGGCAAAGTTCATCCAAATTCACTGTCAGTAACTTGTAATTTACGACTGTGACCTAGCTCAAGGACAAAGTGAAACTTGGCCTGACGGATTCGCGGGCATCTTCGCTGTCGCGACTCATCCAAAGATGAGAGTGTCAAAGTCACAGACAAATTCATGGTCTGTGTCATGCCTTAGTCACAACCGCGACTTTCAAAGTGATTAAAGAGGGAACAAAGTCCACAACCACAGTATGCCAGGTGTCCCAAGTATCCATTGGAGAACAAAATTTGCGAGAGCGACATTTTGGCTAGTGATCGCGACCGCAACTTTGGTGGGCAGTTAGAGTTCACGTCCTAAGTAGCGCCCTGTACAAGAAGTATTCGCGACCACGACTTTTATGGGCAATTAGAGTGCAACAACTATATTTTCCTGGTGAACCAATGAGAAGTTGCCATGTGGACTAGCCGTTAGACACAAACAGGTTTTTTCGCTGTAATTTTTGGCTCCCGTATGGAAATTTGAATTTCGCGATCGTGATTGACCAGTAACAACTGCGAATGCCGCATGTCATGCAATTAATGCATATCCTGTCTAGCATGACTTGAAGATTTAATGAGCTTCTTAGTGCAATGTCTCTTTGATGGGTATGAACTATAAATACTCCACCAAACATATGTAAATGCAAGAGAATTCATTAACTTATAACAAAACTCTTGTAATTTTGCTACTCATTCTTTATATTCTTTAAGTGATTGCTAGGTGTGAGCATAAACACCAATTGTAATAGGTTTGAGTGTGAGCCTGTAAAAACACTTGGAAAAGGTTTTAGTGTGAGCCTGTGAAAACACTTAAGAGAGGTTATTGTGTGAGCCTTAAAAACACAAAGTGTAAAGGTTGTTATGTGAGCCTTGAAAACACAGTGTAAAAGTTAGGTGTGAGCTTGGAAACACCATTATAAGTTAGTGGAACACCCAATTGCAGAGAATTGGGGAGTGGAAGTAGGGTTGATTATACCCAAACCACTATAAATCTTGTGTCTTCTTTTCTACTTTTCTTTCTCCTTCACTTTACATTTTTTTTAAAACACTAATTAAACCCTCCTTCTTGGTGCCTAGGGCCAATAAGTGGTATCAGAGTCTAGTTCTTCAAACAAGCTTTTATTGGTGAGTAAAAGATCATGGCCCAAGAGGGAATCCATTCACACCTTAAACCCCACTTTGATGGTTCTGACTATACTCATTAGAAGTATATGATGGAAATCTACCTTGACACAGATGTGGTGGACCTTTGGGATGTAGTTGTCAAAGAAAGGAAGCCACCCACTAAAGTAGTGGATGGAATTGAAGAAGTTAGTCCAGAGGAAGATTGGGTTGAAGCTCACAGGAGATCAAATGGCAAAAATAAGAGAGCAATGGCCATTCTTCTAAGTTCTCTCTATAGGGAAGAGATTAGAAGAGTGGAACATTGCCAAACATCTCATGCTATTTGGAAGACTCTAGAGAACTACCATGAGGGCAAAACACTGGTTAAATCTAGCCGATTAGAGATGTACGTGACAAAATGAGAGCTCTTCATGATGAAAGACCATGAGAGCATCACCAAAATGATGAATAAACTTCTATCCATCATCACAAACAGGAAGAAATTTGAAAGAACTCTAACCATCTATGAGGTAAACATAAAAATCCTTAAAACTCTTCCTTTAGATAAGTTTGGTGCAAGAGTGTGCGACATCCAACAATCCAATCCGGAGATTGAAAAGGTTCCAACGGATGTGTTGATAGGCAAACTCTTAACTCATGAGATGACTTTACAAAGGGATGAGCAAATGAAGAAACTAAGGGGCCAAGGAAAAAAACCAGAAAAAGAAATAAGAACCTTGGCGCTTAAATCCTCAACAAATGAGAAAGAGGTAGAAACTACCTCTAGTGATGAAGAAAGTGACAATGAAAAAAAAGAGCTAGCAATGCTCTCAAAAAGGACTAAAGAGTTGATTAAAAGAAGAAAAGAGAGAATAAGCTTTAAGAAGACAACTCTTAATCGAAAAGAGAGATCCAACGAAGTCACTTGCTATGAGTGTGGCAAGTAAGACTACATCAGGTATGATTGTCCCAAAATAAAGAAGAAGAAGAGATGGGACAAGGAGAAGAAGAAGAGTTCCTCAGCCACTTGGGATGACAGCTCAAGTAAAGAAGAAGAAGGAGAAGTTGCCAATATTTGCTTCATGGCACAAGAAGACTCTCCAAATGATGTAAGTACTTCATCCCACTCTCATTCTGATTTAAATGATTTTGATGAGATAAATGAAGAGTTTCTAGAGGCTCTTACTATGAGATGTGACAAATACAAGTCACAAGTGAAGTCTTACAAGAAAAAATGTAAAAAATTAGAGGATGATTATAAATTCCTCAATGATCTTGTACGCGAATTGAAAGCATCAAATGATGAGCTCAAAAGATATGTGGAAAATCTTTTTGTATCATCTTCTTCATTGAGGAAAGAGAATGACTCTCTAAAAGGAGAAGTTATTGAGCTTAGAAGCTCAATCTCTAAGTTCTACAAAGGAAAGGAAGCCTTGGACACATTGATTGTGTCTTAAAGACCACCATTGATAAGTCATAGTTTAGGCTTCAATGGAGCTTCCTCATCATCATCACATACTATATTTGTTAGATCATTAGAACCTCAAACTTCATATGTTGAGGTAATTGGGAAGAAAAGTGCTCATAGCACTAAGCCTCTTAAGCTTAAGGGCAAAGAGAAGGCCCCCTAAAGCTTAAGAGCTAAGACTCAAAGATCTAACCATACTTTCATATATAACAAAAAGCATGCTCACACACACAAGCAAAAACAACTCTCTTCTACTTCTCATCACACTTGCACATGCATGTACTCACATAATCAAAGTATGAGAAGGCCTTCTACTCATACTAAGTTTGTGCATAGGAGAAATACTCCCAAGTCTAAACTCTAATGCCATTATTGCATGAAATTTAGGCATGTTAATATTCATTGTTTTATTAGGAAAGCTCACCTCAAATTAGATGATCCTTCAACTCCTAACCCCCTAGGACCCAAGTATGCTTGGGTACCTAAGAAAAGGTGATTAACTTTCTTTGTGTAGGGATGTGTGGCAACCATCAATAAATCAAGAAATTGGCATATGGATAGTGGATGTTCCAAGCATATGACTGGAAATAGAAAGCTATTCACGACATTTAAGGAAAAAGAAGGTGGAGATGTCACATTTGGTAACAATGCCAAGGGTATGGTAATTGGGATTGGAACATAGGTAAAAATGGTTGTTCCTTAATTGATAATAATTTATTAGTTAGTGGCTTACAACATAATTTGTTGAGTATAAGTCAATTGTGTGACAAAGGTAACAAAGTCACCTTTGATCCTAAGGAATGTCGAGTCACATTAGTGGATGATGAGGTTATTTTAAAGGGTGAAAGGAAAAGCAATACCTACTCAATTGACTTAGACAATTTGACTAACCAATCTTTTAAGTGTCTTATGTCTTTAAACAATGAGCTTGGTTATGGCATAAAAGGCTTGGGCATGCAAGCATGTATTTTCTACAAAGTCTATCCAAAGGAAAGTTAGTGGAAGGCCTTCCCAAGCCAAATTTCACTAAAGATAAGACATGTGGTCCTTGCTAAATGGGAAAGCAACATCAAGCCTCCCACAAAGGAAAAAATATTATAAGTTCTTCTAGACCTCTTCAACTAATTTATATGGACTTGATAGGACCCACTAGAAGTGCTAGCTTAAGTGGAAAGTATTGTGCACTAGTCCTAGTTTATGATTACTCTAAGTTTACTTGGGTATCCTTTTTAGCTCATAAGAATGACACTTTTGATTCTTTCAAAAGCTTTGTAAAAAGAATTCAAAATGAAAAGGTTACTTCATTTCTTCTATAAGAAGTGACCATGGAAAAAAATTTCAAAATGAGTCTTTTCAAAACTATTGTTCCGAGAATGGAATTTTTCATAATTTTTCAACTCCTAGAACACAACGACAAAATAGTGTTGTAGAGAGGAAAAATAGAACACTAATAGAAATGGCTAGGACCATGCTCAATGAGTATTCTTTACCGAATTACTTTTAGGCCGAAGTCATTAATACTTCGTGTTATATTGCAAATAAAGTTTTTAAAAGACTCATTCTCAATAAAATATCTTATGAGCTATGGAATGGTAGAAAACCCAAGATATCATACCTAAGAGTATTTGGATGTAAATGCTATATTTTAAACATCAAGGATAATCTTGGAAAATTTGATTCCAAGACCAATGAAAGAATCTTCTTAGGCTATTCCACCTCTAGCAAGGCATATAGAGTCTTCAATAAAAGTTCAATGGTAGCTGAAGAGTCTATGAATGTTGTCTTTAATGAATATAGTAAACTTGATCTTAGAAAATGTGTTTTTGTTGATGATCTTGTAGGTGATCTTGAAAAGCTGAAATTGAAGACACTATAAGAAGAGATGATAAAGACAATAAAGGAGGTGAATCATCAAGAGTAGATGAAGAACCATAACATCAACAAGAACATGAGCCAAGACAAGATCTACCCAAGGATTAGAGATTCTCTAAGTATCACCCAAAGGACTTAATCATCGGTGATACTTCTAAGGGTGTAAGTACTATATCTCAACTCAATCCTTTAGATAATAATCTTGCCTTTGTTTCTCAACTTGAGCCAAAATCAATTGATGAGGCTCTTGATGATGAGAGTTGGGAGTTTGCTATGCAAGAAGAACTCAACCAATTTGAGAGAAACAAAGTATGAGAACTTGTCCCTAGGCTTAAAGAACACTCCATTATAGGTTGCAAATGGGTGTTTAGGAACAAGTTAAATGAGCAAGGTCTTATCACAAGGAATAAAGGTAGATTGGTTGCTAAGGGATACAACCAAGAGGAAGACATAGATTATGATGAGACCTTTACCCCCATTGCAAGATTAGAAGCCATTAGGATACTTTAACATTTGCATGTTACATGAATTTTAAACTTTTTCAAATGGATGTAAAAAGTGCATTTTTAAATGGTATTATTGAGGAGGAAGTCTATATTGAACAACCTCCTGGTTTTGAGTCACATTGTTTTCCAAATCATGTTTTTAAATTGAACAAAGCCTTATATGGATTGAAATAAGCTCCAAAAGCTTGATATGAAAGACTTAGTTCATTTCTTTTGAAAATGAGTTTGAAAAAGGAAAGGTGGACACCACATTAATTGTCAAAAAGCACAAGCATGATACACTAATTGTATAAATCTATGTTGATGATATCATTTTTGGTGCTACTAATGAGTCTCTTTAGGAGGATTTTGCTAAGTGTATGACTAGAAAATTTGAAATAAGCATGATAGGAGAGCTAAAGTTCTTTCTCAGTCTACAAATCAAATAAACCAAAGAAGGGATCTTCATCAACCAAGCCAAATACATAAGGGAGATACTCAAGAAATTTGGGATGAATGGTTGCAAGGTAGCCAAAACCCCTATGAGTGGTACCATTAAACTAGATAAAGATGAATCGGGTAAGATGATATATGAAAAGAGATATCGAGGTATGATCAGATCTCTACTTTATCTTACTGCTTTTAGGTCGGATATCATGTTTAGTGTATGTATGTGTGATAGGTTTTAATCCTCTCCTAGAGAGTCTCATTTAAATGCTGTTAAGAGAATTTTTAATTACTTACATGGCACAATACACTTAGGGTTATGGTATCCTAGGGATTCATCCTTTAGTCTCATAGGATATTCGGATACGGATTATACTTGTAGTTTATTAGATAGAAAAAGTACTTCTGGGACTTGCTAATTTATAGGTGAATGCCTAGTATATTGGTTTAGCAAAAAGCAAGTGTCGGTTGCCTTATCCACCGCGAAATCCGAGTATGTTGTTATGGGTTGTTGTTGCACCCAAGTTCTTTGGATGAAACAACAATTGAAGGATTTTGGCAAAGTGATTGATCACATTCCTATTAAATGTAATAACATTAGTGCTATCAATCTGTCCAAGAATCCCATCCAACACTCTAGGAGCAAGCACATAGATATTAGACACCATTTTTTTAGAGATCATGTGCAAAAGGGTAATGTTGTGTTAGAATTTACTGACACAAATCATCAACTTGCAGATATTTTCACTAAACCTCTCAATGAAGAAAGGTTGAACTTCATTAAGAGATAATTGGGAATGCTTGATGGAAGCTCCCTAAAATGAAAATTTGATCTTACATGTTAATTGTTCTTTATTGATTGTATGTTATGTCTTTTCTTATGACATATTTCAAGTGGATCACATTTTTCAATTTTTCAAAACTTAGTTTGCATTCTTATCCTTGCTGACTTATAATTCGCGGTCACTATCTTATTTTCACGGTCGTGAATTACAAGTCCTAGTCACCCCGGTTGTCAAACATCAAATTACGGTCGCAAGAATTCTGCTCCACTGCGAATTTTGGTAAAAAAATTCAAGTTACTCACATTTTTCAGAAATCGCGGTCGCGATCCCATAATTCGCGGACGTGAATTGGAGTAACTGTCAGGCCATTAAGTGATTTGACCACCAACCGTTTCCAACTCTTCATTAATTCATTTTTAGCCATTTCTAACCATTTATACACCCCTTCAATGACTATATAAACCCTCTAAACAGTGATTCTCATCACTTTTTCCTACTCCAAAACTCTCATCCTTCCAAAGCTCTCATGATCTTTAAATTCTCTTCATTTTTCTACAATGGCTCCTAAGAAGCTTTCAAGGGCTGACAAAGGCAAGACTGTGGCTCAGCCATCTGCACTCTCTACTCTCCACCTAATGAAGGGCATCACCAAAGAGGGGAAAGAGAGGTACAAAGCAAATTCCTCAAAGATCATCCTCCTCAACAAGATACCCTCTACCTTTCTGTTGGAGACATTAGGCATCAATGTAGAAACTTATGCTTTCCTCTCCAACTTGGGCTAGAATGAGTTCATCTTTCGGGATGAACCTGGTTACGAAGAAGTTGTGAGGGAATTTATGTGCACGGTCCAATTGAGTCGAAAGGTAGATTCTCGAGCGGAATAATACGGGTTAGTATTCTAGGCTTTTGGCGATCCCTTTTATATCATTTTCGACCAACTTTCTTCTCTCTTTAATCTTTAAGTCGGAGAAAACATTCCTTTTATCATCTCTGCACTTGATGCCATTTATTCTGAATTTTGGTTAGAAATCTCCATTGAAACCAAACACGACCCAAGATCCTCCCTAACCAAGCACATTAAAACCCTACCTCTTTGGATACTCCATCGTATCATCCACTTTTCAGTAAATGCTAGAGGTGATGGTAATGAGAAGGTGTCAGAAAAAGACTTGGCATTTCTTTGATGCCTTATCAAAAATAAGCCTATTCAAACTAGCCGGTATCTTGTGGATCAATTGATTCATATGAGTACCAAATCCAAGAGCCAATTCCTTTTGCCTTCACATATTACAACCTTTTATCGCTTCGTAGGGGCACTTGATGAGGAAAAGGAAAATTCCTCACCAAAAAATTCCTCCATTCACAAAACTTTCTTGACCTCAATTACCTTATCAATGCCAAAGTCATACACCTGGATACCTATGCCTATACCCTGGGTGCTATTAGGGCCAAAAAATGGAAACCTCTCAAGCCTCTAAGAGGAAGAGGCTCATCATTGAAGAAGGAGCACTTTCAGTCCCCCCTCCTCAACCTAAACCCAAATCCAAACTGTCTTTAACCACTATTGATCGATAATTAGACAAGATGGTGAGAATGATGCAAAGGCGATTCCTATTTCTCTCACATCTTCACAATGACATGGTGGATCTATAACAAAAGTTAAGTATTCCTCATTGCCATCTTTTGGACTTCACTGAATTTGAAGATACTCAAGAAGAAGAGGGCAATGAAGAAGATGAGGATGGACATGAAGTAGAAGGTGCCAACAATGAGGAAGTCAAAGAAACTTTTGGAGATGATGATGATTCTCCAACTTTCTAGAATAGGGATTCCTTGTATTTTCTTTTAGTTTTTAAATGAAAAACTTGTGATCCCACAATGTGTTTATGAATAAAAAAAAATGTTTCTTTGCAATTTCTTATCTTATGTGATTGATTGAATTAACTTTTATTACATTCTTATTTTTGCTCCTTATGTACACTTATCTATTTGTTATGTATGCATTTTTTTCCCTTATGCACCCTCTTTTTTATCTTGCCAAAGAGGGAGAGATAGAAATAAGAAAGAATCTAAGTCTAATGGGGAGAGAAAATAACTTGCAAATAATAGCATAAGTTGAGGGGGAGCATCATACTTAAGGTTTTTTTTAGAAATTTCATTTTGATTGATTGAATGCCATACTTAGAAATTTCATCTTAAACATTCATTGAATCATATTACACTCCAACTTCACATTTCTGCATTATTTTCCCTTAGGATTAATCTAAGTTGTCAAAATCAAAAATGGGAGATTGTTGGACTAGGATGGTTAATCTTAAGTCTTGAACCTATTTTGATCTTGACAAAGGAGATTGATCAATCCTAATATTTTAATTAAGTGTTGTTTTTACAGATTTAAGTTAGTTTTTCAATTAGAAGTTCGATGGAGTTCATAATCTTCAAGAAGGCAAACTTCATCCAAATTTGCGGTCAGAAACTTATAATTCACAATCGCGACCTAATTCAAGGATAGGGTGAAACTTGGCCAAATGGATTCGTGGGCATTTTCGCTGCTGCGACTCATCAAAAGATGGGAGTGTCAAAGTCATAGACGAATTCGCAGTCTGTGTCACGCCTCAGTCGCGACCGCGACTTTTAAAGTGATTAAAGAGGGAACCAAGTCTACAACCACAGCATGCCCAGTGTCCAAGGTATCCGTTGGAGAACAAAATTCACGAGAGCGACATTTTGGGTAGCGACCGCGATTCAAGAAGAAGAAGATTATCCTTCAAATAAAAGAATTTGCATCCTAAGTAGCACTTTGTACAAGAAATATTCGCGACTACAACTTTTGTGGGCAGTTAGAGTGCAACAACTATATTTTCCCGGTGAACCAATGAGAAGCTATCACATGGACTAGCTGTTAGACACAAACGGGTTTTTTCGCTGCAATTTTTGGCTCCCATATGGAAATTTAGATTTCTCGACCGCGATTGACCAGTAGCGACCGCGAACACCGCCTATCATGTAATTAATGCAGATCCTGCCTCGCATGACTTGGAGATTTAATGAGCTTCTTAGTGTAACATATCTTTGGTGGATATGAGCTATAAATACTTCACCAAACAGATGTAAATGCCAGAGAATTCATTAACTTATAACAAAACTCTTGCAATTTTGCTACTCATTCTTTCTATTCTTTAATTGATTGTTAGGTGTGAACATAAACACCAATTGTAATAGGTTTGAGTCTAAGCCTGTGAAAACACTTAAGAGAGGTTATTGTGTGAGCCTTGAAAACACAAAGTGTAAAAGTTAGGTGTGAGCTTGGAAACACCATTGTGAGTTAGTGGAACACCCAATTACAGAGAATTGGGGAGTGGATGTATGGTTGATTATACTCGAACCATTATAAATCTTGTATCTTCTTTTCTATGCTTCTTTCTCCCTCATTTTAAATTTTTTTTAAAGCACCAATTCAAACCCCCTTCTTGGTGCCTAGGGCCAACAATCTTCAAATCATATGACATGTGGTATGCATATCCATTTTCCACCAACCATATTATATGAATCCTCAATGGCAACGTGACATTCTTCATAAATAGTTGTCACAAAAAGCCTCTCCTCTTAAGGCTCAGGGTTCTTTGTAACTTAAGCTTATTTAATTGAGAATGTTATTGTTGTCTTGTTTTGCATACTCTTTCCATATGATTAAACTATTTGCAAGACTTACATTGCATGCCAAGTTTGTACCAGTAGTAATTTTAAGTACGATTCCTTTTATTATTATATGGACATAGAGGAAACTTTCCTTTCCTTAATTTTGGACCTTCCACCACTACTACCTTTCTTATCTTTATCTTTTTTATCACTTGACTGCTTGATACTACCTCCACTTGACTAAGATTTTGCCTTTTAGTTTGCTAACATTACACTCTTAAAAGTCTTTTCTTCCTTAAAAACCTTTCTTTGCTCAATAGCTTAGAGAGCATTGGCTAGCTTAATAAGTCTAAACTATACTAACTCCCTAGAATCCTCAAAAGATAAGATCTTAGCCTCAAATCTCTCTAAAAGAGTCACCATCTCATAGTTATTAATTTTCTTCTTAAGGTCCTCTTCAAGCTACTTGGTCTAGTTGACAACCTTCATAGCCTTATCAACATAAACCTTGGTAGTTTCAAAGTCTTTCATTATCAGCAACTTAAACTCTTTAAGATCAAACACTTATATTAACTTTATTTTATCACTACACTGAAATTCCTCTTTTAGCTTATTATTGGCTTTCTTAGTAGTGTCACATGCCATTATCCTGCTAAAGATCACCTCAATCACAACTGAGTGCAACCAAGAGAGAGCCTTATACCCCTTAGCAACCTCCTCTAAATGGTACTTGATTTGATTAGTTGGATTATCAATGAGAGGAGTTGGTTAGTCATATCTTAACACCATCTTAGAGATCAAAAAAAGGTTCTTAAATAGTCTTTCATCTTCATAGCCCAAATTTAGTAATTCTTACTAGCCAAATAGGAGGAAAAGCTTTCTAACAATAAAGTAGAAGCCATGATAGAAATCTTAGTATTTTAAGGTTTTGTGATGGAGTGACCTTATTGATTTTCTCTCTTCTTACTACCCTTCTAAGATCATAGAAGCTTTGATACCATTTGATAGATTTTCTCTAACTTAAAGAGTAGAAAATTAAGCAACAAAGAAGAAAAATGGGAGAAGTGCAATGCAACTCATTCTCTTATCGATATATAGAAAATTACAACAGTAAAAAAGGGTAGTCAACAACCACTACCCGCTACTACCTTCAATGATTACTTGTTTCATACTTAACTTAAGCTAGACTATACAACAAAAGGTTCCAGAGTATCTTACTCAAAAAGCAAGATTACAAGTGTATTAAACATACAAAATATTATAATAAATATTCTAAATAACAAGAAGTTTTGGCACAACAAAAACAACACAGTTTGCAACGTTCAACACCAACTATTGTAGCTTCTTAAGCTTGCATCTTCAATTCCATTAATTAGTGCAGTGATAATCATCATGTATAACATCTTTTACTTGGGGAACAAGCATACGTATTGATTGCCTATGGCCAAATAATAAGGATGGAAGGAAGTCGAGCTTCTTTATGCCTAATTCTCAATAACGTAACCACAAAAAGAAAAAGGCGAAAGGTGCTAGATTTGGTGTTGAAGGGATGAACCACAATCTATAAAGTCAAACTCAAAATCACCTTGACTACATCTCATTTAAGTGCTAATTAGAATGATTATTATCTTTTTAGAAAAAAAAATTAGAACAATGGTAATTCATTGATTTAATCTTCTTATTTTGTAAACACTAGAACTACTATTCATTAGGTAATATCTGAATTTGGTCTTAAATTTTGTAAACCCTAATGATGTGATATTTTTTTATTATTACTTTTCTTTTACCAAATAAGAGATTAGAATGTTAATTTCCATAATTCCATAGTGGAAGTGTTTGACTGTTTTCTCTTTCAGAAGGAAGAAATATATATATATTTTAACCAAACTCCAGCATAACCTTTTAGAGAGCCTCGATTTCTTCAAAATACGCACATGCAAAGATGATCTATGTCATTTGCACAATATCTAGAACTATCAACTCTATTAGTGCATACATGCAATATTTGCCTTCACCTTATCTTCATTTCTATTTCCAGAAGTATGCATCTTGCTACAACTTATTAAAATAAAAATAAAAATAATGATTAATTGTCAAAATATAGAACATTGTTCATTCATTTCTTTGAAGCCATTACTGCATCAAATCTGAATTTTTCATCTGGTTTAAATGTCTTCAAGGTCTTCAAAGCTCTGCCCGACTCTCAAGTTTTTACTGACTTTTAAACCACCCTGTAGAAAGAAAGAACGACAAAAAGGAACTAAGTTTGGCATTCTTAAGAACGTACAAAAATACTGACATCATAAGACTTTAATAATCAACCAAATATAATGGATATAACAGGATATAACAACGGCACAAGTTTCTTGAGCCAATTAAAACCATGACATTGGAACAAATACCTTGGCTTGATGTCAAAGTTGGTTGCTCCATTCATTGATTTAGTACACAAGATGCATGAACATTGTATTAATTAAATATGAACATCACATAGTGATGTCATTTGCTGCAAGTCATTAGATAAATACACCAAAGTTTCTTTTAAAGAGAATTGATATTTTTGTCAAAGGAAAGCTAGCACCATTTTAGAAGCAAATCTTGCTTAAGTGTTAACATATGAATAAAATTCCCAAATAAACCATAAAATCATGTGATTACTAGGTTGAATCCTGTGTTGAAAGGTTACAATATTTCATTGCAATGAAAACAAGAGACATTATATTGAAATAACTGCAAAATTGCAAGTCAGTTCAGAAATCAAAGGGATGATTAACAAAACAGAGTTCAGTACAAACATGTCTAGGCACAGATGAAAGTAAACAGTAATACAATATGACTTTGGCCGATGGCCAACCACTCAAGACCATTTTATCAGTTTTATCGTTTGATACAAAGTCAATCAAATTGCTCAGCTTATGCATCACAGACCAACATCTCCTGTGTTGAAACTCAGTTGATACCTTTTCAAGACATCATTTTATTAAACAAAATCGATATCAGAATACCAAAACCTGAAAGAAAAAAAAATTCTGGTACAAATTTAAGATATATTTTCTATGGAATGTTAGTTATTTTTAAAGTATCAATGACCAAAAAAACAAAGAGTGCATACATCTCTCTGAATGCAGCAATTTATTTTTAAATGATCAATAGTTAGGCACTTTAACATTGGTAAGAATTGTAGCCACCCTCCACTTTCTCTATCTGAAGTCTAAACCGCGTGCCTTGACGCCATGGTGTGCTTATGTATTTTGATAACTTGAATTTGACATTGATATTATTTTCCATTTCTTATTTTCCTTTCAGCTTAAGTTGCAAACTTTTTTTTGGTATCACAATGTGGTTGATTGAAATATATTTTCAGTTAGCAACCATCAACTGATGTTAAAACCTGAATGATGCCAAAATAAAATAAAATAATATTTGTGCCAAAACAGTATCTGGTCTAGTTACCTTTTCAACATACTCGGCCACAACAGAGTTTATCACTTTCTTGATCACTTCCTTATAAACTTTGGAAGGTCCAAGAACTTCTAACAAAATTTCTCTAGGTATCTGCAAGAAATGATAAATAATTGTAAAACTACAACATCGGTACAGTGAACAAAAGAAAAATCTTCAATGAATAAGTTCATAGGTATGTAATACAAATTTATAAAAATTTGAGAGAACAGATAATTATGCATGTTCCTATCAGCATGCATAGGGAGTGATTGTTTTCTTGTTAGCTCATGTGACTGACCTATTCAAATTATCTTGTGCATGTGTTTTGCATAGATGTAAGAAATTTCAACAATTCATAAAGTGGTTACACACTCTCTCCTCCCCCCACCCACCCACAATGACCATTTCTCTCGCAATGAGCTCATCAAAAACAATGACACTCATCCTCGAAGGCTCTCTTTCCCAACTCATTCTGCAATAAGTGTGTTATACAGTCAAGAACCAACCAATCTTGATCTTTGCAGCGTCCAGATGCCACTTAAACATATTGACAACAAAATTACAAGCTTAAGCTCACTTCAGCAGTTTGGCACACGATACCTAAGCCCCATATATTTGGGATCAAACTCATGTTAATGTACTCTGGTAGAAAGAAAATAAATACATCATTATACGCAGCAGATACACTCACCGGTAACTCCGTGTGCATATGCACTCATGTGAGAGTTTCATAACAGCATCAATTTAAAACAATATGATCATGTAAGTTAGTAAAGTAACATAGGCTTTTCCTATAGACATGGATACATAGTTAAGTCATACATGCACCAATTGTCACAGAGCTTTGCAATTCTGAAATTAAATGAGTTGAACAGCACATCATGTACACTTCGTCTATGGATGGTCATGATCTTGGGTCGCAGATAACACTTAAGCATGCCAAGTAAATGACCATTAAGAGGAAAAAAACAGTTTCACATAACATTCCTAATCGCTGCAGGGTCAATAAGAGAAGTAGAGAAACTTAAATCTGGTGTCCATCCTGGAAATTCCATAGCCATGTAAAGTAACTCAGCCAACATAAGTAAACAGGAAAATGTCAGTAATTTCACTAAAAGAAGGGAAAGAGGAAACCTTAAAAAAGTATGCTCCAAGTCCAAGACAAACAATAGCCCAATATAAATAAAAAGAATATGACTTCAAAGGTATAGATTTTAGCAATATACCAATAAATTTAGGTTATTGCTTCAACTGACGTGTTTTTCTCCTATTTCTCGTCAAAACTCAACACGAATGACTACGACAATGATGATGGTGGCATCCGCAACCTTGCTGTATCAATTTTGCAGCAAGGACAATGATAATCATAGCACAAACAAGCACACATGTGAAGCAAGTTGAAGATGACCATAGAACAGCACTTGTTAAGAGGATGGAAAGCCCTTCACATTAGTTGTCACAATTAGGGTGATTGGGTTTTGAACCGATTATTTGAAATTATCTAGAACCACAATCCATACTTATAAATTTTGGTTCGGTTTCAATTTATCACTTAAAAATTTTGACATGGTTCCATTTCGGATACTTCAAACTTCAGTGCAATTCAGTTTGAGTTTTAAATTCGTTAAATTCGGTACAATTTGAATATTCATTTATAAAAAAAATTGGACTTATATATGACTTACATATGGTATATAAAAGTATAAATAACTTATATATAAGATATTTAAGCATAGAGAATTAATATAAATTATATATAATAAATGTAAGCATATATGACATATATAATACATTTAATAATAAATAAATATATATATATAGGTACAGTTTGATTCGGATATTAGTCTAGATAATAAAAATTATCTAGAATCAAACTGAATGGATGGACTATTCATTCGGTTTGGTTTGACTAGTTGTTTTTCAGTTATTGTCAGTTCTGTTTTTCTGTTCAATCCAGTTTATCTACAATCGGCACTCACCCCCAACCAAGCCAGTTTTAATGTTAAATAAAAGCTATTTGGTTTATTACAGCAAGTGTTAATGATCTTTAATAGTTTCAAAAATCCAAAACATAGCAGTTGTCCAATAGAAGTTGGACAGAAAATTAAATTCTGAATATATCACTTCCTTTAGCTCTTCGGAATCCTGGAATTGGCTGGGCTGCAGAAACCATTTTGTGGAAAGCATTGTCAAAGATTTCTCTAGTTCTGGCACCAGATACCTCTACACTAATCTGTTACAAAACTTACAAAAGAAATATGTAGCCAAAATCAGTAAATGATTAACCATTATATACTTCCTAACTAGCCTTTTATATCACCTAAGAAAATCAATTTGGGGACTAAAATGGTCAACTCATACCCTCAGTTCTCCAGCGTCATTAGTACCTGAAGCTGTTACTGAGAATTCTTCAAACTGAAAAGAAGAAGATACTGCAACATCTTCTGTCCATATTTTCATCGGATTAGAAACTGTAGAAAACCTCAACAATAGTAGCAACTAGCAAGGTTAACATGTAGTTTGGAATAAATCCATGATGAAATCATTTGATTTGCAAATGAATTCTCATGTTTGGGATAAATGTAGAATTCATTTAAATTTATAGCCATACTTTAATCTTGTCGCTTTAACAGCCTGTAACCACTTGTTAATTGGTTTAAATTTCATTTGCAAATTATATCCACTTTGCTACTCTAAGCAAAAACAATTCCCTAGGATTAGAAAATTTAAAATTCTAATTGAATTCTTTGATGCACCAAACATTATAACTGGGACCTGTAAATAAATTCCGCAGAATTTCATGGGATTCATTTAACAAGCTAATTTAAAGGAGAACTAGAGAGAGAGATATGCCTAACGATAAAAATTTTTTTATTAAATTTATTAAATAATATTAATTATTATATTATTAATTATTAATATATTTTATTTTTATTATTAATTATTAATATATTTTATTTTTTTATTATAATATTATTATATATTTATTATATATTATATATTATTAATTTATATATAATATATTATTAATACATATTTATTATTAATAATTATTAACATTCTATTTTCTATTTTTATTAGAAATTATTATTTATTATAATATTATATCCTAAATATTAGAATTATTAGAATAAATATTCTATTCTATTTAATATTATATTCTAAATATTATATTATAATAAATATTAAATATTATTAATATTATAATATTATATTTAATATTAATATTATATTCTAAATATTATATATTACATATATAAATATTATATTATATTTAATATTAATATATTGGGGGTGGGGGGGGGGGGAGGGGAGGATGGGGATGATTTGCACCTGAAAGTAGAGCGCAAATATGGCCACGCATTTGTAGTTTTCCCAGTGAAAATAAAAGGGGATTGATAAAACAAACAAGTGAATGGTCAAGTTGGGCAAATCAGTTATACAACTCAACAACTTGATCAGTTATACAACTGATCCAAAGGACAACAAATTTATGTTTCTCCTTCTGTTGATCAATAATTATCAATGATGATGACATGCTAAAGTCTGATGATGTGATTGTATTGTCAGCTAAGAGTGGAGCATCACCAAGAGTTGAATCTGAATCATCTTGGTGGTCTGTCTTAAACCTCCTTAACTACTAGGTCAAGGTTTCATTGGTATTTAGCTTCCTCATTTGAATTGCAATGACAGTTGGGACATATAGTTGAATAGATTGGACACTCATCCTTTTTTGTAATATAGAGATAATTAACTTATTAGTTGGTTGTAAAAGACAGCTAGTAGAAGCAAATCCTTTTGTCATTCATTACTCATTTGCAGATTATTAATCAAGGTAGAATTTGATTTGATTGGTATAATTAATTTTGTGGATTGAATTATATCCTAATGAATTTTAGGAGACTTAGAATATATATCGTGAGTGAATTTGTGTATGAATTCCTTATAATCTCATGACAATCATTTTCTCCGAATAGCCTAAGTAAATTTGCTGAACTCATTGAATTTGTTCTCTTTATGTTCTTCTCTCTCTACTCATAAATTTTTGTCTTGTGCAGATTGTGAATTTGTCATGAAATTCTAACCATATCAATTTTCCCTTTTTGCATGTGCATTGGGGCTAATCCAGGAAAAACATCAAAGGTGAGTGGTTCCATTGTTGATTTCTTGTCAGATTGTAAGCATCTTCAAATTAGCTTGTATTGAGATGAAATGGCAATGGAGTTAAGTATTGAAAAACATTAAGTTTAAAGTTCAAACTATGCTTCGTTTACATTCCCAAATGATTCAACCTTGTATGCAAAAGGATGTTTGGATATCATATGGGAAATCAGAACTCATACTAGTAGATTCTTCTGGAAAGTGATATAAAAACCATTAAGTAACAATGATGTTAGAGAAAGAAGATATAATCTGATATCCTTAATAACAAGCCAAGGTCACTGAATTATTTATAGAAGTTTGAAAGAGTGGGGGAAAACATCTTCTTCATGTCTGTATCCTACAAAATATCTGTGCAGATACATATATATAATATTATAACCATTCTTTTTGTTGATAACGTTCTAGCAATAATATTAACTTGTCCTAAGGTTGAGCCCATGATCAAAGGCCCTAGTAAACTTCCTTCTGGAAAACTCTCTTTCCCTTTGGCGTCTTCTGAAATTCAAGCTTCCTAACTACTTCACCCATAATTCAAGCGTCCCAGCTACTTTACCTATCTTTGTTGGATAAATTATATTTATGTTTACTGGAGTTAGATTTTGTTTCTAGATTTTCATTATTGCTCAATTTTTGACATGTTGTCACAGCAAGAAAGTTCTTTAACCTATTTATAATTGTAGAATTATATTAGAAATTTGAGTTTCTTAAACCTATTTCAGCCAGATCATGTAAATAAAATCATAATTGAGTGATTTTACAGACACAATATGAAGGGTAGTGACCATGCTGAAGTCTTTTTTAATTTCAATAATTATACATGAAATGAAACTATATCTTCATGAAGCAGACAAAGTTGCCAACCTTTTGTCTCCACATTGTATGCCACAACTTGGATAATAATAAATGCATACATAAATTAAGGTTGAGAAATGATAACAGCATTACTTTGGATCTTAGAGGATTAGTTTTGTGACAATATAATCTCAGAGGTTTGACATCTCCTACGTTTGTGACACTACACAATCTTCTATGTGAATGAAGTATATAGCAGGTCTTAAACATTATTCCTGAGGAACTTACATTATTATTATACTGTACAAGAGAATTCGATAACTCAATTTCTCGCGTGTTTGAATATTTTTATAATTCAATATCTAGTTACACTTAAAGTTGTGGTGCCTGCGCCCCTGATGATTTTGTGTTGGAGATACCATGTAATGTGGCTGGGCCAAGGAATTAAATATCTTAAAATATGTTTTTGGTTCTCATTTTTTTACACATGAAGAAATCGTTTGCAGGGAAATTGCCTCTTATGTATCTTTTGTTCTGAATTGTCTTCCTTATAATTTCTACAGGTCCCGAGGGATTTCCTTCTACAGATTCTTGGTGAAGAGCGCGTCACCGAATTTGTGATACAAGAAATAGTTAGCTCATCCATTGCAGATTATGTGAAGAAGGCAAGTCTTTTTTACTACTTTTTGCATGCATATTATTATGGAACAGAAATGAATGTTTAAGTTGCTCTGTTCAAAACAGGAAAATCTGTACGTTAAGGAAAATAAAGTTAACACTATCCAAAAGGCAGAATTCAAGAAGTTGTTCACACCGGGAAATGATTTTGGATTTAATGCTGTTATAGAGCTTGAGAAATCTGAAACGTCAAGTTAAGGCTCGTCAAATCCGTAGAGCACTGATACTATTATCATTGTAAAAGTGTTTGTTACTTTTATTTACTTTTAATTTCATTTAAATATTCCAATCTTTTATGGCATAAAAATGTTGATAATTTGTACACATATATGCATAGTACAATAAAGGACGAAAAGAAGACAATCTGTTTTCGAATCATCCTTCTTATATTTATAGAAAATCATTTCATGCACTTGGAACACCTAAAGCACAAGAATATAATGCACATTGCACTCTTAAATACATGAAAATCTAACCCAAAAATGTGAAGAATGAATCTCATATTTTTGTTTGAGGGAACATTACTTTAAAATATTCTAAGTTCATCTAACAATTTGCCTATGTTCATCATCCTTTTAATTTGTAGTATGATAGTAAATTCAGTCATGCTAAAATGGTAATAAACAAGTTCCTAAATGTGTTTATCAGATTCTTTGAGTTTGTTTCTAATCGCATATGGGGTGAGAACGAAGTTTGAATATACCCTTGTAACCTTAATGAATAAGACTTATAAACAGGTTAGCCAGTAGATAGTCCATGAATATGCTGAAATATCCAGATACTCGACTCTTCTCGCACATCTCAAGCTTCCAAAAACCTAACAAGCATGTTAATAGTTGCCACGAAATGGTGAAGCCAATGAAATAGAATGATAAGAATCAGGCACGTTTATTTTTTCAGGCACGTATATATATATTTTTTCAGCTTCATTTGCATCATCCTTATAAAAACAGCTTCATGGTGTCAAGGGGAGTCAACACAATTTGTTGGCCCCCTGGTCTCCAAAAGCAACTGAAGATATTAAATGCTATTGATATCTAATGTACAGTTATCAGCCAATTTTAAGGAGTTTTCCATACAAAGAAATGCCCAGTTGCACGGGTTTGTGATAGCTTGAACCAACTCCGCAACAGATTATTCTGATTCAAGCTTCTTCCACAGATAGAAAGCTCTTCTGATTACTGTATCTGCTGAAAATCCTTCCGCATAAGCACCAATTGCAGTCAAAAGACTTGAAAATTTCTCCCCGTTATCCTGCGTTAATCCAAAGTTTGAAAAGGTGCAGCAACCACAAAATTATACAGAAGCATAAAAAATAAATAAATAAATAAATATATAGCTATATGCGGCTAGTTTCAGAATGCTAGAACACAATTCATTCTTATATTTAAAATGCAGTCAATTACTATTGCTTCCTCTAGTCAAACTATATAATAAAACATGATACGGCGAAATATAAACATTTCTATTTTTTACGAAAGCAAGAAGAATATTGAGCAATTAACCTATATGGGCAAGACAGAATCTTTAAAAAAAATGTCTGCTAAAGTACAATGAAATTTATTGGATCTCAATAGTGAATAGAGTTTGTATCATTTGGCGATGCTCGTAGCAATACTTGCAGAGTGATTTACAATGCCGTAGTTTAAGCAAAGAATAGAAGCAGCAGTAAGTTTTTTGAGCTCACGAACCAACAAAAAAAGGACTGAAGGGAACAAATGGAGAAACAAGTATCCACACTGACTCTTTCAAGCCATTTATGAAGAGAACAACTGTGACAGGTCCATAGAGACTGCAAAAGGAATAGGATGCCCTTGCGAAAGGCATACGGCACCATACTTGTATGAAAAACCACAGGAATGTTCTATATCCCTCAATTGAGACTTGAGTGAAGTATGCATTTAGAGATCAAAGCCATGAAAGTAGTATGGAGATTCAATGAAATTCTTAATCTCATTAAAAAGGGGGGAAATAAAAATTTTTTTCAAAAAAAATTGATAGGGCAAACTACTAAAGAGGAGACCTTGTAAATCTTTCTTTATAAGAGTGCCTAAGAAACCTATAAAAATCTGGAAGAAAGACTTCTTAGTTCTTTTCTAACATAAGTTCTTCCTATGACCATCAAGGTGAATGCAGGGGTACAAGTTCCCATCAGCTACCAAGCTGCTCAATATTATAGAAAACAAATTAAAAACAACATCATACAGCAATAATCAGTTACACGAACCTTAGGCTTCTTAAATGTGAGATCTTCTGTGGCAAATGGGACCATATAGCATGGAAGATCTGAACGTAGCAGTGCCTGCCATAACAGAGAAAGTATTGATATCACAACGCTTTCCACAAGCTTGGTGCTTAAGCCTTCTGTTAGGACAATAAGATAATATACAGCAGTTTCATTCAACAATTACAGTCTATAGCAAGTCTGCTAAATGGACAGCCAAGACATTATAATTCAAGCATTTGTTTAAAAAAAAAAAAAAAAAAGTTGAACGAACTCAAGTACACCAGTTAAGCTTGATGGGTCATCAAAGCATCAATATTGTCTTTGGCTAGATTTTACCTTGATTAACTTTGACAGTGGAAAAAGTATGAGAAAAAGTTTTTATCCAACCACTTGAAAAAGTGACCTGAACTTCACCTGAAGTTGAAGGAGACTCAAAAACTTTAGGGTCAAACCCAACACTAATATGACCCAACCAAATCGCCCCAACCCCAAACAACTTGAATTTAAACTGCTTTAAAGGATTAAAAATATTTTATTTTTATTTCAAAAAGCCAAAATTATAAGTTACATGACCCAGCCCAAAATCGTTCCAACATTGACCCAATAACTCAATTTAACCCACCCAAAAAAAAAATATATGCCCAGAATTGACCAGACCAGACTCATTCTCCACCTCCAGAAAAAATTATAGCAAATGTTGCAGAGTAAATCGACAGTAAACAAGGAGAGAAGTTATTTATAAAGATTTGGGGCAAGATAGTTAGATGCTCATTTAAAAAGCTGCAATAGAGGATAATACTAGAAATGCAAAACTATTAGCGATGTCATATGTTCTCTCTTCCAATCATACTGCAGCAGTAGTTTGTGCCAGTGGAGACAAGGAGCTGTTAGGGAGAGAGGGTGGAAACAACACCACACCAGGATACCTAAGATTCATCACCCTCAGAATGACAGATCTAAAATCACTAAATGAGGGGAAATCCTCCATTTGATGACTGTGGTCACAAATCTGAGTCCCTTTTCCTTCAACACATAAGAGAGATTGTCAGGTTGACCATCTAGGCTAACTTTTAATTGTTGTGATTGAATATGTTCAAGGACTTGTATCTGTATATCCTGAACTAGACCTGTGTAGTGGACGGTGTGAACAAAGTAATCAGAAAACATGCTGGATTCAGATTCGAACTGGTGAGACCAAGCTAGATAAAGTGAAGAGTTTCTGCCTCTAAGAAGGGTAGGCCACATAAATCCAATAATGGAACCTCAAAATTTGAATTATGATAGAACATGCAAAACAATTATGTAGGAACAAAGGTGATCACCTAGGTCACAAAAGGTCAGTTGCAAGAACTATGAAACAGGTGCTTGGTTTATAAACGTACAAGTTCATAACTTTGATAAGAAGTTTATGCACTTCAAAGAGAAAAACAAAAAATCCACAAGAAAAAGTACAATAGCAAATAACAAGGCAAAGAAAAATACCAATTTTTTGCTTAAGACAGCCTTGTCAGCATTTTCTCGCAGGGACTACAAGCGGACAATGTAGACCAAAGAAAAACAAAAATGAGTTAGGAATATGAGGAAATTAGGAAATTTACTTGAGACAAAATAGTCACAAATACAACCCACTGAACTCAGAAATTAACACATGAACAGCAGCAAAATCCTGTACGACAAACTTCTTGATTTACTTTTTTAACCAGAATACTAATTCAAATACATCTAGAGAGTAATTGTAATGACACTGAAAATATGATGAGACTCAGTCATAATATTGTTGCAACAACATATAATAATGATGCAGTTAATAGTTGGCAATTTTAAATCAAATCTATGAAGGGTTTTCAGCATCAATAACAGGCTTGCATAAGTTTAAGTTGAGACTTCCAGTAACTTCAAACAAAGAGAGAGAGCCCAAGAAACTGCCTTAACCCACAACAGAGTATCTTCTGTTAGGGGGAAACAAAGGAATTAAGAATAGAGGAGAGAAGAGGAGGGGGGAGGGAAGAAGAGAGAGGGGGGAATAAGAGGAAAGTTACAGGAGATTAGGTTGTCATTGTTGTTCTTTGCATAAAGTAAAACTGAAGCGAGAGAAAATAAGGAGAATGCAAGTTTTCTTATTTGGAAACCAAAACAAAAATGTTTAAAAAAAAAAGATAAACTCTTTTTTTTTTATTTTTTTTTGTATATGGTATATACATATAAAAGGTACAACCTCTGTCTGCAACTATGAAGACACAATCATTGCATAACGGATTTTGGTTAGAGTAAAAGGGAGGAGGCCATTTCATGGAATGCAGAGACTAGGTTCAATTCAGCTCTAAGAAAAGTTCAGGAGGCAATTTCATTACCCAATGCCGCGACAGCAAGATTTTCTCCTCCCTTTCTCTCCAGTTTGGAGAGACTAGGCCTGAGAAGAAAAGTATATTGTGTATCATTTAATCACCTCATTTTCTCATTTCCAAATTCAGCAAAAAACAATTTTCCTCCCACTTTCACACCATACCCCACCAAAGAATAAAGGAGAAAACCTGATTTTGGAGTTGTGGTTCTCTCTCCTCCCAATTGCTAAGTAGTAAGTACATTCACATACACACAATTTCTCAGTGCTTTATGATCTTTAAAAAATTAAAATAAGAACACAAAAGAAATTGTTTTAGCAGCCATTTTGTTTACATCGCATCCTAACTGGGCATTGTACCTCTCTGATGCGTTCTCCCTCTACTTGATCAACACAGTGCAACAAATTCTCCACCGTGCCTGTCAAAAGAAATGAGAATTCAAACAAGTCATAGTATTAACATGCCACAAGAAACATTAAAAATTCCCTCCTTTTTTTTAAAAGAAATGAAAGGAAATGTTCCAATTTAACTTTTCAATTCTATCATTACACTGCAAGAACATATTCACATTCTTTTCATCTTCTGAAAGAAAACATAAGACATCATAAATTAACATACCAAATCTAGTTATCAGATGCACAGCATGAACAGTTCCAATTCCTTCAACTCCTGCAGTTATTAAACAAAATGGCATATTGATCACTGAATCTTTAGGCTTGATTGGATCTCAGAGTGAAGAAGAAAGGAAAAGAAAATGGTCAACAATTCTTGCAAATCAGTTTCCTTCTACAAACAATTTTAAGCATTTCTCATCCATGTCCGTTGCTTGTTCCAAATGAGCAAAGGCTAGATATGTAGGCTTATTTCACTTAGTTCATCATTCTAGACGTTTCCACAAGTTGAAGAATGGTAAAAGCGGTTGAAATCTGAATCTCAAGGGGGTTTTAGAAATTCCAGATTGAATGTTGATGAGATCACTGCTTTTTATAGGGAACTTTACTTTGAAGATATTGGCCTTGGACTTTGAGTGCAGGTTTGGATAGTTGTCCTACTATCTCAAAAAGGGAACATTAAGATGGTGGTTTATCGAGAAGGAAAAACCACCTAGGTCAAGGGTAAAGAGGAAAAGATATTTTCATATTTTGTACAATATATGCATAGATTTCAAGTATTTAGTAGGAAAGCAATGTCAAATTTGTAAAGTGAGCACAGGCCTAAATTGTATCGTGTAATGAAATTTTTTCCTTGCATGCTACAGATTCTGCTTTTGGTACACTTGAAGACGTGTAGCTTTTCATCAATTTGAGGTTTTAGCACAAGGACCATACTTCAGCTTTTAATTCATGACTACCTATTTCCAGGAAAATGCCTGGTTACATATTTTGTTTTTTCTAGGAAAATGCCTGGTTACATATTTTTATTTGAAAAAACTTACCTTTCACTCTTTCAAGAACAGTAGCAACTACCAAGATAACCTCTCTTCTGTTTCTAGAAAAAGAACTGTTATTAAATAAAGGAGAATATACATAATAAAAATACCGAATAACACTCAAAAAATCTCTGAAAGCTCTTAATTGGTCCATTGGATGAGTGAATATAAGAGGATAGGAAAGGAAAAGGGGATAGGATCAGGGTTTCAAATAATGCAAATGCTAGATGTAATGGTAATAGTATAGTTGTTAAAGGCGCGCCTTGAGGTGCAAGGTGCAACAGGTCCCAGCCTTTGTGCCTTAAAAAGTAGGCGTTGTCATAAAGACGCACCCCTTGGGCCTCAGGCGAGATACCCTACCGATGCGCCTTTGTGACATTCTTTAAATATTTGTAATTTTTTTTTTTTGTTTTAAGTGTGGGTAAATCTAAACCATTGATTAAAAATTTTAGTAGACCTTCTCACACCTAATTATTTCAAGAAAAAACAATAAAAAGAAAAAAAAAGTTAAGGCAAGAAAAAAAGATTTGCTCCAGTCTCTTCTACAATCACATGATCTGAAATATCAAGAAATAGAAGTTGCCAAAAAAAAATAAAGAAAAAAAACAATCAGCTCTTCCATCTTCAACAACAAGTACGTAATAGAATTAAGAAGAAGAAATAGCAGAAGCACCACACCCGATACCACTTCACGTGTTAGGCCTAAACAAATAGAAAGAGGAAATGCAAAAATATCTTCTCATATGAGAGCCAACACTCCTCTAGTTCTTAGAGATGAGGAAGAAGACGATGTTGAAGAAGACGAAGAATATGATGAAGTAGAGGATATTGGAGATGATCAATTTGATGATGATGACAATATTGAGTTTGATGATGATTGACTAATTGTACTTTATTTTGATAATTTATAATTGATAAGTGTTAGAACTTGCTATTTAGTATTATTAGTAAGGTTAAGATCCTTGTGTGTTTAGGATTTCAAATTTTCAAAAAACTTAGGAGTTTTATATGTTTAGGATTTGAAACCTTTATTAAATTTTTTTTTTTTTATATATGTTTTTTTGTTTTTATGACTTACGTGTTTTGATTATAATAGTTATAATATTATATCACCTTACTAGTTGTCTAATAATAAAATTTATAATTTTTTTAAAATTTTTTATTTTTGCATCTCATGTCACTTAAGCGTGCGTTTGCACCTTGCGCCTAGACTCCAAGACTCTTTATTGCCTTAGTGCGCCTTACGCCTAAAATAACTATAGGTAATAGGAAAAGTTATTCAGATCCAGGCTAAATCAATCCAAAACTACCAATAACAAAAATTAACAAATCACTACATATCATAACTTCTAAACTAAAAAATGTACAATGTTTGCATTAAGTTTGGTCTCTAGCATCATAAATACTTGCTTTTAGGTTCTCATACAAATCACTTATTGAATAAGCATAAATATCACCGTCCCCAAAATCCATTACAAAAAGGCCAAAATGGTTACATATTACTATTAATTAAACCTTGGCTAAGAGAACGGTTATCCTTTAGTTGCATGTTTAATGTTTTGGTTGGATGTTTAATATTGGGTTAGTTATCCCTTGAAAGTACATTTTGGTTTTTCTTTAAAATTAAGGGAATAAAAGTTATTTCTCCTTTTATGACTAATAGTTATTTTTTATATGAATATTTTACCTTTAATGTTTAAAATCCTTTCTCATCCTTTTAAACTCCAAGCATAAGAGAATACTTAGCCTCTCATTTCTTTTCTTTTCTTCTCCCACAGATTAAACATATATATATATTTTTCTTTTTGCACCAAAACTCCCAAACCTAGAGTAAGACTTAAGCCACAAAAAAGCCAATCAAACCACCTTATCCCACAACATATTAAAAAGTGAGTAGTTCTCTCCATCCACATAGTCCAAGCACAAAATTAAAGGACTTAGGCCTAAGTGTTGGCATTCAATTCAAACCAAATAGAACCAAACTAATAAAAAAAAACCGAATTTTAAAAAATATAAACCAAACTGAACTGCATAAACCTATAAACTGAACCAAACAAAACTGATCTAGTTAAGTTATGATTCCGTTCGATTTAAACCAAATTTTTTCTAAAAAATAATTTTTAAAATATTTTTAATATAAATAATAATTTTTATACTATGTTTTATAATATTTTTAATACAAATGTACGTTTTTAATAGATTTTTATATATTTTTAATATAAATAATGAATTTTAAATATGATTCAATTATCTTGGTTTGATTTAATATATGTTCAACCTATTTTGATTTAATTTTAAATAAATTTGGTTTGGTTCGGTCCAATTGAAAATTTTTATCTAAAAATCAAACCAAACCAAATTGACCAAAATTAAGGGGAAAAAAAAAAAACAGACTGAACCAAAATTATATTTAAACCAAACTAAACCAACCAAACTGGTTCAGTTTGATTGGTTTTTCGATTTCCACCAAATAGTGTCCACCCCTAGTTGGGCCTTCCTTCAGACCATCAAAAACTGTCTATTGTGAATCTACTACAGAAGTACACAAAGCCTCCTTGAAATAACAAAGATACTTCTCTTTTTGAGAAGAGGGAACTTAATAATAAGGCTAATGGTTTAACCAACGAGTTCAAAGACTCGCAGTTGAACACTTCTATTGCTAACATGTCAAGGTTAAACATGATGCTTTGACTCATCATAATTATGTGACTCATTTACATATGTTTCATTATGCGACTCATTTTCATATGTTTCACATAAAAACTTACTTCAACAGATAATGAAAAATATAGTACCACAATATCAGGGAGGAAACAAGAGCAAAGACAAAAGTAATGAGCACACCCACTTTATTTAATTATTTATCTAAGACGCACAAGAGAACCTGGAATGTTATCAGATTTGTCACCCATGAGAGCCATTACATCAGCAAACTGAGATGGTTTCAATTCTCCATATAATCTTGCAAAATCTTCCATCCCAAATGAAACCATCCTGGCAGTAAAAACAACAGGTATCATCAGTCTTAGAGTATTAAATCAAAGCCAACCTTTTAGAAAACAGACATTAAGTAAATCATGTTACTGTACACAGCACAAAGCATGTCCACATGATGCCAAAAACAACTTTAACATCTGATAAATGTCCTTCACACCTATTAGACTAAAATTCCAGGAAATCAAAGCTATATAACAGGCTGAAGATGGCGTAAATTTTGACATTGATAGTTTGATATGATCCCTAGATCCCATGCAAGAAGCGGTTCAAGATCCAAATAGAAGGTGGTGTGAGAAGGAACCAGTTTAGAATTCATGAGCAAATGAAATTGTTTAGAGCATCAATTTCACTGTTATATTCGTAACATTGTATTTCTAGTAACACCATCCAGTTTGAATTAATGACTCTTAATCAAAGGGCCGTGCAGCATGGTACTGTGAGTGAATATGTGCACTAAACAAATCTTATCAACCAATTATAGCAATTCTGATTACACAAGTTTTTGCAATAGCTTCTCAGAATTAAAATATGCATTTTGCTCTATGTAATTTCATTCCATGGACTGCTTAACTTTTCAAAACTACTTTAACTTGATGGATACTTTACATAAGATAAATGATTAAAATGATTCCATTAACCCATCAAATTTGCAGATTGCTATAAAATTAAGGAATACCCACATCCTCCTACCACCAGATCCAACATCAAGAGAAAATGTTGATCAAAGTATAAAAGTCCTCAATTGTTAAGAACAAGCATTAAGGTAGAAGCACTGTAACTCACCTAGTCACAAAGTGAGTAGCAGTGGGACATGCTGGTGTTGATGGCGAAAGGATTCAAGAGTTTACAGATTGGATCAAGTAGAAAAAGTAAGAGAATGAACAAGATGGAGAAACAGAGAGAAAATGAAGGGCAAGGTTTGCTACTAGTCCATGCCATAAATTGCATAGATCCATGCCTGGTTTTGTCTGTTGATGTTGATTTTCCTATTTTGGCTTCATGTAGTTATAGGTTTTTCTTTTGAGCACGTGCATAGGTGAACGCTGCCAGTGGTGATGAACAGGACAATAAGAGGAGATGCTGCTGTTGAGACCATTTAGGATAGAGATTTGAAAATAAAAAATAAAAATCTGGCTTTGGTTGAAAAGCACATTGTGGAAGTTGAAAAAAGGCTTGAGGGGAGATCACGAAGGTCGCTGATTAAAGTTTGAGCTGCAATTGATTTTAGAAATGATTTTTACGGATTTGTTGATTCCCATTTAGGTTTACATTTTAAAGAATTTGATTTTAGCATCCTTTTCATTTTTGGATTATTTTTGCTTTATCATTAATGATCAATATTTTTTTCCTATTCCTAAAATAATGAATGTTAAAATTTTATTGATTAAAAAATATAATTTTTGTCCCTGTAGTGGACATTATGTAAATTGATCATAAAGTAAATGATCTAATTTGTTAAATTAGAGTCTAATTAGACTAAATCAAATAGTTCAAGGACTAATTCAGCCTTTATTCTAGGATTGGCAACCTCCGCTTCTGTCCCCACCCCACCCTCCTAATCGGGGGATTCCTCCCACCACCCCGTGGAGCAATTTTCTTACTTTTTTTTTCCTATTTTTAAATAATTATGTTAAATTATAAAATAAAATATTTTATACTGTAAACTAACATACACACACACACACACAAACAACTAATAAATATAGAAATTCTAAAAAATACACAATCTTTTTTGGTCCCCACGAGGATCCATTCCAATGGTCCCCATAGGGGAGAAAGGGCAGGGATTCCTTGTCCCATTGAGACTGGGGGTTGGATCCCCACATTGGGGGGGTAGGGAGGAGGGGGGATCACCACCACATTGTCATTCATACTTTATTCCCCAAAAAATATATATTTAGAATTAATATTGAAGCTCATACATTTATGTATCCATGACATAAAAATTGAAAAAATAAAAATTTTAAAAACTAATGAGGAATAAATGAAAATCCAACTCATTGGTAGCAACTTGACAATACTTATATATCATAACAATTTCAAAGTTACTTGTCTCTTAAATAACATGAATTTTTCTTTTTTTTTTGGGTTAATAAGAGCTATTGAACATTTAAAAAAAATGCACACAAGATTAAATATGCAACAGAGCTTCTAGAAAATCAGAAATTTCTTACCACTCAAACATCAAATGCTGAAAATATAAAACAATTAACGTGGCATAAAGTACTGAATACTAACTCAAGTCCACGTGGTGCAATTCGTAAAAGACGTAATGAAGGAGATAGAATTTGAAAAAAGTCTTTGTCTGGAGAAACAACACGCACCTGTTGCAAAGTACAACCAATAATGACTTGCTAGAACAAAAGAACAGAGAACTCTTTAATCAAATGTGTAGATTATAACTATTTAAAGAAAGAGTACTCCTTATAGTGGCCATGTAAATCAGGAAGAATGCCTTGCATCTGTTGGGAGAAGAGGCATTCAAGTAAAAAGAATTGTACCAGACTTTTGGTGATTATAGCTAAAAAATATACTCAATGCATGAAGTAAAGAAAGCAGGTTTTAATGCCAACTCAATCAAATGAACTCAATTCTATCTTAATTCAAATCAACTGAGGCCAGCAATATGGACCTTTCTTTTTTTTTTCTTTTTTTTTTTTGTATGTCCAAAAACTACACTCTCCATATGGTAAACGAAGAACCTAAATCTTTCTCGACCAATAGATGCAAATCAGGAACTCAAGAAACCTAGAACTGTAGTCTAGATTTTATGTAGGATTTATTTGGGACGCTATGGAGCATTTTCTAGTCCTTCTAGACTCTGATTTATATGTTTCTTTAAATAAATTAGCTGCTGGTTCCTTTAATTTTAATTTCAGGAGCAATTTTTTGGTAATTAGTTTGTCAGAAAATCTGGCAAGATTTGTTTAGGAGTCTTATATCTATACCATATATAAAAGTAGGGATTGGTGTTGGGAAACACTCTAATTTTATTGATAGGAAAAAATTAAATTAATTTTCATTGCTTGGAATAAATTACAATTATTTATATTATAAATCTATGAGTGATAGGAAATCTAATAATTGATTGAAGAAACAAAATAAATCAAATTATTAGTTGAAAATTTTATATATGATGCAATTTTTATTTTTCATACTTGAACTAATTTTTGACCCCATGGAATAAAAAGTCAAAAAAAAAAAAAGAAAAATTGTCTCGCACTAGAGTTGGGAATCCTATAAAGACTTTAGTAGAATAAAGGAACATACTAAACATCCGCCAAAAAAATAAAAAAATAAAAGAAGACATATTGAAGAAACATATTTTCCATAGGTGTTTTTATTTGAAAATTACTCCAGCTAATGCATTTATTCTAATAATTACCAAAAAAAAAAGTATTTGATATGTAGACAGTACCTAACCAAACCTACAAACAGCCCCATAATCCTCACATCCCACCTGATTTCACTTCTTATACCTATTCCTTTTAAAACCCTAATTGTTCCCCTAATTCCTATTCAATTCGGCCGTCCCATAAACCCTAAATCCAACCTAAATAACTAGCCTGAAACTTGTCCTGTTTCACCACTTACGAATATCATTCTTGATCTACTTCTCATTTCATCCGCTCCTCTAACTTGTATGCTTACAAGACTCCATAAAGACTAAAATGACTCAATAGCATCCTAAATAAACTCTACACAAAATCTAGATCATATTCCTGAATAATTACCTTGTACCCTGCATCCACACTCCTTAGAGCCAATGTTCCAATAACATCATCCGCTTCTACACCTGGTACCTGCCATTTGTAAATTCATGACCTATTATCATGTAGAGTTACAACCAAATTACATAAATCTCCAAAGCACAGATATTTACCTCAATAACCTTAATAGACATAGCCATGATAGATGCTTTCAAGAATTGAAGCCCCTGAACTACGGTATCAGGTGTGGGGGGACGATTGCTCTTGTATAAAGGATATAACGTGTGTCGAAAATTCAAACCTTCAAAATATTTTTTTTTGAAAAAATGCAATTAGACAAGCTAATGTCTAATCAAATCAAACCTATTAAATATTGCCTATGAACTACAAAGCTAAAATGAAAATTTCTTTTGTGAATAATAGAATCAAACAGAAATAGAAGCATTACAAGCACAAAAATGTAAAGCAAACAGAACAAATTGAAAAAAAAAACAAATCAACAATGGTGAACAAAAAAATGACACTGTGATTTTATGAAAAAGATGGAGCCAGACGGTGGAGAAGAAACAGTCAAGACAACCCCAAGCAGTAGCAATACAAAGCCATCATGAAGTTTAGATGACTTGTATTGCCATTAGCTTAAAAGACCAGCCTTTTGGCTTCAGAACTAACTAGATTAAGGTCAGGAACAAATTTCTATGACCTCCCATCAACAATAAACCAAACTTTTATATATAGTTAAGAAGATCTAAAACTTCACTTTAAAAATCATAAGCTCATTCCTAGACAATGAAAATAGCAGACAGAACTAAATGCCACAAGGATGAAATGAAACATGAACCAAAATAACTCAAACGTGCATAAGCTCTGTCCCACATTCATTGAAAATTCAAGCAAAAAGTAAATTGATTGGTGGAGGTTTGATTTGGCAGGACAAGCCTCAGTCAATTTGAATCTGCTAAAGCCAATATCTCTCAGTTTAAGACTTTAACTTGCTGAAATTTATTGCTTATAGATCAAAGGTCTACAATCTAGAAGTTACGAAATCAATAAATTATTAAACAGCTCCATGCCTAACAAATGCATCAACTAAATATTTTGAGAATGGGGATCAAGTATGATGAGGAACAGAATCAAGCCCTACAATAAACTAAAAGAGTTTGAAAAATAAATAAATAGAAATTAAAAAAATTTGGTATCCAGGAACAACTAATAAAGCATTCAGACTGTCAAGAAACAGTGAAGCATTAAGATGCACATTAGCTACATATAATAGTGCTATGGACATTGTTCTTTTTCTACAAAAGTATGACATAGAAAGGACATATTTTATGCAGAACAAATAATTCCCTCATTTTCTGATGTACCAAAAAATAATTCCTTCTCTTCACACTGACACTATATTAGCTAATCCAAATTTAACCCATAAATGCATTACCTTGTTTTCTTGGAGATTATTAACTTCGTCATATGAAAACTTTAAACAATTATGTACAAGCATACCTTTTGCCAAGACATTTTCTTTGGGTGAAACACTAGGACCAAATGGAACTCCTGAAAAGAAAAACTTCCTTCTATCAAAATTTTGCTCTGAACAACTGCTTCACACTCAAAATAACCCCATAACTCACCCCAATTCTCCACCCACAATAAAAGAGAACATGAAGGATAATTGGCATTGAATATCCAGAGTGGAAAGCACCTAAAAATTTAGACTCTTGAGCGCATTATCACCAATATAGGATCATTCCATATCAAGAATCAATAAATAAATGTAGGACTTAATTTTAGGATGTTCCAAAATAGAAAACTTATATTTTTCAGAAAGTTTACACAATTTTTACTTCATTGGGTGAAAAAAGAATTAGAACGGATCCTCTAAATTTGCCGACTATAGGTACTGCAAATGTAATTTTAAGGTGTTTATGGAATGGTATAGCTGTAAAAACCAGAACAGCTCAAACACCACGTCTAACTAATTGAAAGCCATCAAAAAGAGTGCCCTACCAAAAAGCAATTTCAATATGCCCTTTGTCTACAACATCTAGTGCTGATTCTTGACTTAGAAGTGAAGATTATTGCTATCATGTTTTCGTGGTTATCTGTTTCATTGGCGAGCCTATCAGAACACTCTAAAACACTCTAAAAAGACTTGGAAGAATATGCGCGAGAGGAGGACAAGAAGGCAATTTCTGGACCATGAGGAATTTTATGAACCCTGAAATTTTGATTATCAGGTCAGAAGAACTAATGAAGCAATGTCACTTAGTACAGCAACAAACATATGAAGAAATTGCAAGAGACTTAAAGTGCAAAGGAAGCGCATCAAAGGGACTGTTTTCTTAGCAGAATCCTTAGGGCTCTAGACCATTAAAATCATTTCTGAATCTAAACCTGACAATGGGAAACAACATCATAGAACTTAATAAGAACTTTCAAAATCATGAAAAGGGTCAGTATGTATGAGCACATACAAGTAGCATCATTTGCTAAAGACAGTCTATACTGAATTAGATCACACACTAGAATCCAACTTCAAAGGCTAAGATCATGCAAAAAGAAATTCCAAGTAGCATGTAAAACAGTAAAAGGAGACCATTGCGGAGCATGTAAAATGAGAGAAATGAAGCTTCATAGACAATTAGAAGTATTGCAAACCAAAAATATCAATGAAAATTGTAGCTCACCATCATGATCAAACACCACCTGCAAAGACAAATAGTAACTAATTGATAAGCAACACTATCAAGTTGGAAAGTAAGAAAAATGACTTAAATAGGGGAAAAACACACACACACACACACACAGAGAACCATGAATAAAACAACACAAGTAAGAGTAGCAGACATTAAACACAGCAAGAGAACTGCTCTCCATACCTCCATAGTAATGCAAGTGCTAGAAAAACCATTCCAAAAAGGAAAGCTGCTTATAATCAAAATCTTTTTTTTTATTTTTTTTTTGTTCTTTTAAGGACTTTGCATAATCACATTCCACTCAATAATATCATAGATAAAATACAAGGAAGTTACAACTATACAATAGCCTATCAAGGTTGTGTAAGAATTATGCCCAATAATATATCACATTAAGATTTATTGGATTTGATATTTACATAGGGAAGCATACAACCTCATCCCTGTGTTACCCACACTTACTTTCTTATATTGCAACAACATAAAGGAATATATGAGATGCCAAAGTTTTTTTAATCACTAACACCATTACTTAGTCAAATCTTTGTCCAAATTCTTGTGCTTCAAGTTAAGGACACTTCTAGATCATATACATGCTACACATGTTTAACTTGTATAATTTGGCAATAATCCAACTTTTTCATTGTTCTTATTTTGTGGGGAGGTGGAGGATAGAATAAATAACTTCATATTCATATTTTTATAGTAAATGTATGGACATTGGTCCAGCCAATTGACCCATAAATAGGACACTGACCTGTTCTCCTGGCTGTTGAAAGTGAAGTCCAACCATAATAAGCATGATCCTAACTTTGGATGCAAGATTTTGTCTGGAAAAGTATTCCTGTGTGTTTTTCTTTTTTTCTTGCCCTATCAGGAATTTCAATGCGAAGGAAAGTTTGATCTATTAAATTTTTCATTTTATAGAAGCCTTAAGGTAGAATCTTAGGCAGCCTTACCAATGATCCCCATTACACAAAGAACAAGAAACAAGTCATAATTTATTAATTGATACTACCAACTTGAATCAAACCCAAATATATGGTCAGCCAAAATAGAATTGATGAAAAACAAAGATAGCTAGTGCAACTGAAATTTTGATTTCATCATGAAATACAAAACAAACAGAGAACCATAATGGAAAAGTCATACCGCTACATGAGAGGGCATAAATTCGAGGACATCTATTATCTGCAAGAGAAAATCAGTATGTCTTAGTCCTAAGAAATTAGTATCCATATTAGTCCTAAGAAATTAGTATCCATAGTTTAATTGATTGAATTAATGTAATTATAATAGGTCCAAATATTTTTAGTATACAAGAAAATTGAAGAATTTGCCGCATCTTATTTCCTAAAAAACGTACACTAAGTTACTTTTATACATGGTACATTGCAGATACTTACAAGCAGAAAATATTTCTAACTTATTTATTTAACATTTGAATTATGTATCTAACATAGACAGATATTATGATAGCAAACTAAATTTGAATTTTTTTTGTTTTTTAAAAAAGCAAGCCATGAGAGGTCAATGCTTTGAGAAATTCATGATAAATAAATGAAAAAATGTCTCCAATCAAAATATCTCTAGAAATAATATCATCAAAATATAGTTAAGATATGATATCTACTGTGCAACAAGATCAATGAATATCAGTACAAATCATAGATGCCATGCGAGGTCATTGTCCATTGCGTATTTAATGATATATCACTTAAAAGTTGCTTCCATATGAAACAAAGTGCAGATAATTGCTCTGAACTTAATATATTTAACTTGATTTTAAATATGTTATTGGAGACAAATACAATTTTGACAGTAGATTAAACTAGCAGAAAAAGGAAACCAGGTGACATCAACAGTTATAGAGAAACATCATAAACAAAGTACAAAATAATAAATAAATAAAAAGAAAATCCCCAATCCAATAAATTTCACTTACAAGTGAGAGTGCTGAAAATATAGTTAAAACCCAATCTCCATTGCCATCTGCATGTGATAGATGACCATGATGCAACTTTGCTGCTCTCAATCAAAAGTGAGGAAAAGAAAAATCAGCACATACATTAGTTTAAGGGATGGAGATCAGATTGGTCTGTTTTGAATGTAGACTACATCCTTGAAACAAAGGACATAGTGGTTTCAATAGGAACATATTGATCATAAAAAATTAAAAAGTACAGACGAAAACCATAAACAGTAAAAAGATTATGTTACATCTATCATGTGAGATCTACAATAACACATCTTCAAAGACTCTTCCAAGTTCTTTGATAAACAAGATGCCAGATACACCTTACGACGTCCAATATATGACAAAATTCTATTGTTATTTATTAAATTATAATTTTGGCTCTTTAAAAAATCTAAAGGCACCAAAATATAACTATCATAGAATATCATTTACTCCTTATGAACTTACAGATAGACAATGAAAACAGCCATAGTCAACAGTCAGATAAACAAGAACTTCAAGTTCAAAATAAGCAAAATTATTAGATAAAAATCAAACAATTACTATGGCATACCTAAAAGCTTGTAGTAAGCTCTATAAATGACTGATGTGCCATCTATAAGCATTACTCTACCATTTGAAGTAGTAGCATTTCCTGCTCTTTCTTCAGACTTGGCTGCATCATAGACTGCCTTTGGATACAGTGTGTCCTCAATTTTGGAAGAGGTTAGTGTATTGCTTTGAGAAGTTGCAGAAATAACTTGAGGTAAAACTGAAGTTGTACAAGATAAGCTACCAAATCCCTGAGAAGAAAAATCAAACTAATTAAAACAAATGAAAATAACAGACCCAGATAACAAAAGGGCAGCATAATTACTTCTAAATAAATAAATAAATGAATGTCTATTTTCTACTTATCGAAATATAATTCTATCATCTGTCTACTAGAATGTGTTGAAAATGTAAAAACAAATTATCTTGCCTGAGAATCAAGAACAGCAAAGAAAAGCATGGATTTCTAACACATGGAAAACTTAAAAATATTACACCACATTTGAAAAGAAGTTATCATGTTAGTAAAGGTAAATAAAGAAAGCTATTTCAACAGAATTACATAAACATCTTCTGGGTTTTTTGACTTTCTCCTCTATTTTTTACATTACCTTCTTAGCTGAGGAGGATGAATGATGAATCTGAACAAATGTCTTGATATTGGACAACAAGTTTCCAATTCTTGGAATACTTTTTAAGTTTCGAGCCAGGCAATTAAATGTCCTCCATAAGGAATGAACACGAAGATTCAAGGACTGATTGTAGGCCATGAATGCATATCACACCGATCCTCACTATAGCATAGTGTAATAACCTGAAAATTCAAAATTGTTGCTGCCCATGTACGATGGAATAGCTGAAATGAATAAAGAAACAAGTGCATTTGCATTTTTAAAGAAAAAAAAAAAAGAATAGTGTAAGACACTAAAAAAGACATTGAATTTCGCTGCATTTTAGCTAATTCGTTTCCCAACAATACACCACCATGCCAATTGCCATTCCAGTAAAGATATTTAGCAGTTTCTAATAATAACCCAGTTCATAACCCACCTAACCCAGTATTGGATGCCAAGAAACCAAAAGAAAAGAAAAAAGAAAATACTGTATCAGACAGCACGTGTAGGTTTAATTTAACAAATAAAGAAGTAACTGGAAAGAAAAATGATGATGAAGAACACAACACAAGTAAGGAATTTAAACAAGAAAGATGGGATTTTTTCCCCCTCTCATACCAATGGACACTGGTTCTTTGATGCTGAAAGTTATCGCCCGCCAAAATCAGAGTTAAGCGTCTCTTTTGGGACAGGATAGCACAAGTACAATATGCCCACCTAGCCCTGCGCCACAGTGATATGTTTTCTTTTTAAAAAAAAATCAAATAAATAAAATAAGAAATTTTTAAAAAATTCATAATTAAGAGCGATATTTAAATATGTATCAAATTTTTATTTCATATTAATAATGTATGTAAATTTTAATTTTCTTTTAAATTTATTCCTTATCAAATTTTAGATCTCTCAATAATTGATGTACTAAAATTTAAAATTAACTTTTAATTTTAATTAGAATAGTATTTTATTTTTTAAGCTATTTAATCTAATTTTTTGCCAAGTTGATTTTTTAATAAAAAATAATTCAAAATTGCTGAAGTAACTAATATTAAATTTAAATTTTCAAAAAACTTGAAAATAAAATTGAAATCAATCAATATTTTTTAATGTAAAAATTTTCTTATATTTAAAAAGTCGAATACATAAGAACCAAATACTTAATAGCCAACCATTTTTTAAACATAATTCAAATCACATAAATTTTTAGATCCAGTTTAGGTCTAATGTAAATTTAATTTATTCTCAGATTATTTAAGTCTAATTTTTATCAAATGATGTAAATAAATTAATTTTTCATGTTTTTATTAATAAAAATCATTTATAATTTATAGAATAGTAAAAACTAATTAAAAATTGCAAGAAACTTGAAAAATATTAAAATCAATGAAAATTTATCAATCTAAAAAATTTTTATTTTTTCTCAACCTAAATAATGTAATATTTCTTCTAACTTATAGAGAATCAAAATATAATTTTGTTTCATTCTTTTTATTTATTAAATGCATAATAGTAAATTATTTTCAATAACTAACTCAAAAAACACATATTTATAAATCTCAATATATTAAGATTTATAAATGTATGGTGTTTAAATTGATTCTTAAACATAATTAGATATATATGCGATAAATAAAGAGAATGAAATAAAATTATATTTTGATTAATAAACTAAAATAAATATTATATTATTTGAATTGAGAAAAAAGTTTTAAAAAATAGACTAAAAAAATTTGGATGATCTCAATTTTTTAAGTATTTTAAAATCTTCAAAATTAATTTTTATTGTCTCAAATTATAAACTATTTTATTAACCAACATAAAGATATGAAAAATTAATTTTTCATGTTACTTGATAAGAATTAGACCTAAATAGTGTGAAAAATAAAAATATTATTCTAATTAGAATTTAATTTTAAAACTAATTAGGTAAATTAAAAAGATTAAGAGATTTAAAACCTTGCTATATGATAGATTTGAAAAAAATTAAAATTTTACATTTTATTGATTAGAAATAAAAATTGGAACATATTTGAAAATTTTGTCTAATTTTAAAATTTTTTTAATAATTTATCTTTTTTATTATATATTGTTGCCCCTCAATTTTGACATAGTTAACTAATTTTCTTCATTTTAATATATTATACTAAAATATTTTTTTATGGACTTTCATTAAGAATAACATCTTTCCATCCAATTTATCATTAATTTAATATTAATTCAATATGAGATATCAATTTTGTCCTCATTTCTAATCCATCTTTCATTATATTTTGAATCAATAATTTTACTAATTATAAAATCAATAAAAAAAATTATATATTGTAATTTTTACCAATTATATTTACTCAACCAAAATTTTTCCTATTTTTACTTTTGTCAATTATATTGACTCATTCCTATAGACTACAATGAAAGGGAAACAACTTCAAAACAGTTCAAATGAAGCTGAGATAATTTCATAGATATGTAAAGAATAATAGTCAATTGATTTTTTATATAGGGCAATGGTAGGCATGTAAGATTTGCAATCCCCTGTACAATTGGCTTGGTATTCTTTCGAAATGACGTCGCCCGATTGGTTTTTTGGATAGAGTTGTGGTACTCATGTAAATTTGGAGAATATCTAAGGTTTCCTTGGCAATTGGCTTGGTATTCTTTTGAAATGAAGTCCTTATAGTTAAATCATAGTGGGTAACGATTGTGTATGTGGTTTTGAGCTTTGTGTTTTTGGGCTTCATAACCTGAGCAGCACACGTCTAGCTTTTCTTGAAATGATGCCACTTGAGTTGAGGGAGGAGGGGAGAAACTTTCTTGCTTGTTAGATGCTTTTATATATATAAACAATTGATCCATGTGTATCAATCTAGTTTTGCATGAATTCTCTGTTCCTCTCTCTAAACCTATCTTAAACAATGTCATTTCTCCAAAAATTGCTCCTCTGCTCCAATAACACAACAAATACCAAGTTACTGGTGTATTAGAGAAAAAAAAAATCTCAAATCAATTAAAATGTGGTATTCTTTTTTTTTTTTTGTATCTCAATGTTATTTTTACTCTAGAGTTTGTTATTTAATTAATAGTGATAATTAATGGTCTGATTACCATCTTCTCACTCCTATTGTGATGCTTTAACTTTCAAACATCAAGAAGTTTCCATTCATTTAATTTGTTTTGATTTGTCTTTACAATGATTACTATATTTTTTACCCACCTAATTTTTTTGAAATCCCATTCATGGCCTAACATTCTATGTATATCAAGTTTAGTCCAATCAATGAAAATTATCTATTAAAAAATATTGGACCATATTGCTTTGCTTATGAAGAGATTGATCAATTATAATAAAACATTAATTAAGGCTACTTATTCTATCCAATCAACAATGTCACATGCATGTATGATGATTTATTATCTTCAAAAGTAGCCCATAATTGGGACATTCTAGCATCAAATGAATTGTGACCCACATAAGTTAAAACATATGTCTTGCTCGAGATGGAGGAAATGAAAAGTGAATAGTCTTCCAGTTGCCTATTAACAAATGAATGAAAAGTATACAATAACATTTGAATATTTTATTTTATGATCTGTTAAGTATAATAAAAGTTTACATTTTGAGTTTTTCTAAATCTACTGTTAAGATCTTTTGCACCTGTGAATAAAATGCAAGTAATGATTTTTGTTATTCAACTCTTTGGTTGGAATCGGTTCATTGGCATTAAATCTGGACTAAATGGGGTGTTTCTTCACAATTAGAATTGAATGGTAGATTGCACTCTTATCAATCTCCCTACCAATAAATATCCTATGGTAGAGCCGTCTCTCCTTATCGCATCTCTGAAAGCTTTTCTATTCCTCACTCCATTTATTGCTTCATAGGTGGTCAGTCTATTTATTTCTGACACTATTCTCATTTCTTGTTTATGCTTCTTGGCCCTATTAGTTAATCTATACCTATTTAAATCACAGTTTTTGTACTTTGACAACGTTGTGCTTTACTCCCTATAGGTTTGTTCATGGACACTATCACTTTACTTCTTTGTGTTATATGTGAACCTTACTGCTTATATATCATTAATAATATGTTTGATTTGCTTTTAACAAAAAACTTATTCAAAAAAATGTGTATATTAGGTTTATTTTGTTGTTGGCATGATATAAATATTGAAAATTATTTGATATAAAATAATTATGCTTTTTTTTTTTTTTAGGGAAAGGTGTTTAGCAGTTGATAATAAACTAAAAATAGCAGTTCCTTTTTAGGCTAATGTGCTTATTTGGTTTGCAACTAGAGCTAGCCACTTATTTGTTTTGCTTAACTTGGGTTCATGACTCTAACTAGGATAGGAAACAATGTTTCCTAAATATAGATATAAAGGACCAATAAAATTTATATGTGATGCTATATGGGTTTAATGTTTTGAATTTTTGCAAGATTAGGACAAGGATGCTTTTACTTTGCAATGTTTTATTTTCCTTCATATTTTGTTTAGTAAATAAATGCCTAGGTTAAAATATTGGCCATTTTGCATCTTGCAAAAAGAAAAAAAAAAAGAAAGAATAATTGATAACAAAGTTCTATTGAATTGGTGAGTTTCATGTATTTAATCAAGATAGATTAGTTAAGCATCAGTTGTGTTAAATGTCAAACGTTTTGAATTTGTTTTTTTTTTTTTTACTATTTCACTTGGCAGATTATTGAATGGACTAAAATAATCATCAAGGACATGATAAATAATATAAAGCATAAAGGAAATGATGTTTGTTAAGTTACTTATCTTTTTGAGGTCCTCATCATTTGGACAGTCGACCTCCATATCCAAATCTCTCATCTTCCATATGTTTGACCTACATGGGTAGAAATACAGTGTCATTAGAATGTTATTGGTTGGCATATAATATCATTCAATTTTATATTTAAAATGCTACAGTACCTTATGTCTTGGAACTCATTTACCATCGACATATGGTAATTTTAAATAGAACCTAATATAGATAATTAAAATAATAATAATGGAACAAAAAGAGTTTTTCATTTCATGTTTTTGCTATTCTGATTGAAATATTCTTGACTTGATTGGTTAATCAACAAAACATATAGTACAATACATAATAGTAAAAAAAGTAATAAAAGCATAAGTTACCATCAAAATAAATAGCAATTTTAAATGAAATCTAATATAGTTAGTTGAAAACAATCATAATGGAATGAGAGAGTTTTACATTTCATGTTTTGATTGAAATGTTCTTGAATGGATTGATTTAAAAAAAAATTAATAAAGAATAAGTAACTTATCTTATTTCTCTATTGTTGTCCTTGGCAATAACTTTTCAGTTATTTTTTCATCTCTTATAGAATATGGTCGTTGTGTCATTATAATATTATTGTCATATATGTTATGTCATGCTATGTGTGGGTAACTAGTCCAAAGTTTTAAATTGTGGGTAAACATTAGTCATGTTTATGAACTTATTTATATCTTTGTTTTTAATTGCCTTTTAGAAAAAAAATTTTACATGTTCTGAATCTATTGTACCAATAGTAGATACTGTATTTTATTTATGGTGGTTTAAATAAATATTATTTTTCTTCACCTCTAGGTTTGGAAACCCCTTATCATGGCATTACAAATTAGGTATCCCATAAAAAACATATTGTGGCAATTTATTATGTAGCTTAGCTTACTGGAACCTAATTAGAGTTCCAAATAAGCTAAAAGTGGGTTTTACCAAACTAAGGTCATATTTTGCTATGAAGATGGTTTTGGTGCCAAGTATATCACTGATTCGTGTTATGAGTGGTGTGAGTATCTCAATGACGCAAAAGAAGATGTTTGTGCAAATAACCATAGTTGTATTACATAGGATATGCAACCCATAAATTATTGATTACATTAATAAGTAGGTTGCAGGTTATAAGGACTTTTATGATACAATAGTAGGGTATTATACAAAAGCAATGGAGTTAGTTGAAAATTCCATAAAGATGACTGATTAAGCATTGGGCTTAGCCTCTTCCGAGATTGCTTTATGAGAACTAGTCATAGCTACATAAGTAAAAATGATTATGTCTTTAAATGAGGCGTTTGGACCCAAAATTAGGCTACTGCATCAACACTAAGCCAAATTCAATCCCTTTATCAATTTTACTAAGGCATAGATATCTAAAACCAGATATTGGAGTGTAGGTCAAAAAAATGGATGCACTAGCTAACACTTGCTTAAGGAATGAGTGTTGTTTTATATGTATGATAAGATGTTTGGGAGATATGGCCTACTTAAGATTTACTGATTTATTAGGTTGTTTTTTATGCCCATTTAACATGTTTAATGGTTAGCATGGCCTTGATAAAAAGCCTGTTTAGTTTTTTGTGCTGATTTTATTTGTCTTCCCTCTTTGTAAGAATAATTTGATTTTTGTTAAGTTTATTGTAAATTTGATTTTTATGTCATGGTTATGCATGTTTTATATCTCTTTTTTCTTTACAAGCATTTTAAGATTTTGCATTATATGAAACCTCAAAATTATGCTTAGATGACAATTCCATCTTATTCTACTTTCCATCTTATGCTATTTTGTTGTTGTGTTTTTTTATTCATTTGCCTCTTACATCATTATGATTGGTGTTTTTAGTCAGTTATACATAAAAGGAAGAATTGTGTTAAGGGTTATTATTAGAACTTCATCTTGCATATTTGATTTGGTTATGTCCTCAAATTTTTGGGGTTGTAGTTTTTATTGGAATGAAATTTTGGTATAGGTAATTAGATTTTGAACGTTGACCTCTCAAGTGTGTATTAATGTTTAATGTTTTTCTTTGCAATTATTACACGTATTAGAATTTTTATGTCGAATCCAAATGCATATCGATTTTCTTTTTTTAGGGTGTCATTGTTTCTTAGAGTTACGTCTACTAATTACAAATAATCTTTAATTGAGTTCTCATTGATTATTATTATTATGTGGAATTTATAAGTATTTAAGATATTGCATATGAATTAACCTAACTTCATTAGCACTGATTAGGCAAACATTAAAGAAAAAAACTTATAAAGCTATCATTGAATTTTATATAGTTCAACATAAAAGAGAAGTATATTAAATACATGAATGAGATAATATCATTAAATCCATGTAATATAGGATAGGTGTAACAATTTTTTTTCTAAAAAATTAAAAAAGTTACTTAGCTTATCTACAAGAAGTAATGGATTCATCTCCTATTGTTGCTTCATTCGCCAATCATGGTTTGAATGATTTTTCCAAGTGAGATCCCTTTGTCTTAGAATGCAATGTGATTTTTGGAATGAGCAGACAATTTCAATAATTGAGGGGGAAGAGAAGTAGCAACCTTAGAATCTTTTGTCTTTTCCTTCTGCGTGTATTGTCCAAATGTATAGGGTCTTCCATGAACCTGCAATTAGCAAATTAAATCAATTTGCTAATTTGTAATCACCTTAAAAATTACGCCTGCAACTTAAGTGTTAGGGGGAGTTAGGAATTGTAAGATGATTAAATTAATAGATTTTGCCTAGATCTTCACACCATGCTTTTAGCATGCTTATAAATTAAGAAAGGATTTAGACCAATGTATTAAAATACATGAATTTTTTTTTTATATCATGGAGATAAATGCATGTTTTCTCAGTAAAAATTATGTGAGTTAGTGATGAGTGGTACTGTTATATTAAGATCATAACGTAGAGAGAGAGAGAGAGAGAGAGCATGATTGGTTATTTAAGGTGGGTTGCTTAGACTTTTAATTTATAAAAGTTGTCTAATTTTAGTAGTGATATATTGTTAGTATAAAAAAATAACAATATTTCAAGGGACTTAGCTTTTCATCAAGTGGGCCCTTTCCTTTATGTATGCCATCAAAGCTGGCGAAAAGGGACATATTGGTCCTTTTTACATGTTGGAACCTAGGAAGGTCACTTAGATGGCAAATAGGTTGTTATTCCTTGGCTGGCCTTGAATTATTTATTATGCTAGTTTAAAAAAAGTGTTAAGAGGCATATGAATGGCACAAGTGATGCATGTGATGGTGGTACCACCTGCATGCAACATTGATTTAAGTATGGGAGAGATGGAAGGGGTTAAGAAATTTGCAATTGCTTAAGAAATTGCAAATGTTGTATGGAGTTTATATATCTTTTATGAGGAAGAGCAAATTGATCAAAAATTTTAAAAAAGAGAGAGAGAGAGAGATGTTGAAAGGGGATATGGCGATCAATTTTTTTAGCTACTACTAATGAATAAAGATGGTGAGGGTATTGAGAGTTTGAGTTATAAACATCATTTGTGAGGTGGTAGAGAAGACTAGGGTAAGGGATTTAGGACTTAACATAGGAAAGGGTGGATTAATTTTGGAAAGGAAGAGAGGTGAAAAGAATCAAGGTTGGGAAAAAATAAATAGGGCGACTGCTGACCAATGGATATTTTAAATATGTGTTATTGGATGACTAGGATGAAGAGGTGGTGATTTACATGGCAAACATGTCCTTTAAGGCTAAAGTTTGTTGGTTTATGTAATGATAGCTCATTGAATGTAAAATGACTGGTGTTGTTTCATTGTACAAACATGAGATTACTCTTTTCCTACTTTTTTGGCCCGCCCTTTGATGGGAACACCATTAATTTTCTAGTTCAATTCAACATAATGGGTTGGGCCTTAGCAAAGGCATGTTGTTCTTCCCTTTGTTAGCTTGGGCTACCCTCCGAGCTTGTTTTTGTCCTATTTGGCTTACTTTCGTATAGCCCAGTTCCTTTTTACTGCCAAATTCCACCCCTATTAGTCGGTTCACTTCCTTAATGCTCTTTGAGTTGTAATTTACCTAGCATTTTGTTAATTATTATAGCATAATGTTTGTTTTTATATTTAGCTTGCCACTTTTTTAATCATATATATTAATTTTAAGAAAACTAATTCATGCAATGCTTGATGATGTGATCCTAATTAGCACCCATCATGTTGATTCATTCAAATTCAAAGGACCAATATTAAGAGCATGCTTAAAGGAGTTAAAATAACATTTAAAGCATTTATGCAAAGGAGAAATCAAGTTTGGCATAGAGATTCAGGACAATCATATACATAAAGCAATGAATGAATCTTCAAGCCAATAAAAAAGCTCCATGTGCCTTAATTGCATGAGAGGTGTCTAAAGAAGGGAACAATAAGTCAAAAATAACTTCTTTGAAGGAAGAAACATGATACACAATCATGTTATCTAACACACATGATCATGTCTCAAAGGGGCACAAGATTTGGAAACACACGACTAAGTTGTACGACCATGTCTCATGTAACCTTTTTTGTCAAAAGAAGTTGAAAATGCACAACTTCAAAGTATGACCATGTGTCAAGGAATCATATTTTACAAAACAGAATTGCAGTCATGCATGATTGTGCCTTGTGATTGTGTGTTTGAAGGGAAACCTAAACTCTTCTTTTTGTTAGCCATTTTTTAGTTATTTACTTCCTATTTAGTTAGGTTTCGTGTTTAGGTTGAGTTTCCTACTTAGATATAATTTTGAATAGGAATTTAAGACCTTTTCTATATAGGAAACTTCACTTTTGAAGGCTCTTTATAAGCCTTAACTATGTATTACGAAAATACATCACTTTAATCAATAATATTGAGCTTTGGCAAGTTTATGATTTACTTTCTTGTATTCTTAATGGAGTACAAAATCTAGACGTATCAAAGGGAGTGATCAACCTTTATGTCATTTTCAAGATTGGGGTTTTAAGTACTTAGCTTCCTTAGTGTTTTAATCTGATCAATAACTTAACTTCTAGCTTTCTTGGGCAAAGTTCAAAATCATATAAAGGGTTCCTAGGGCAGATCGCCTAATGTGTTCTTTATCATTTTGTTCAGAGTTCAATTCTAGATTCAGGTTACTTGTCTTTTATTTATCATTTATCTTTGTTTTGGGTTCTCTGTGTTTTATTCTTAAATTTTCAATTCCTTCTAGTTCCAACTTCCCTCTACCTATTTCTTTGCGTTTGTTTGTTTTTTTCTTTTCAATTAGTGTCAATCAAATTAAGTGCCATTGATTTTAACCTATTAGTATTGGGTTTTAATATACATATTTGAAGTTATCTATTCTCTATAATTATTAGATTTCAAATTGTCATTATTGAAGTTCGTATCACTTAAACTCAAAGTGTTTATTTGATCTTAAGAATATTCAAATTGAAACAAATAAAGAAAAATAAAAGAGAAGAAATGAAAATTGAAAACAAAAAGAAGCAATTATAAATTCATACTCCCAAATAAAAAAGGATCTTATTTTATTTTATATTAGGTGCAATTGAGTTGTTTTATGTTTCTTTGTGTCTCTTTACTAGTTTTTTTTGTATTTTTGATTCATTGTCTTTTAGTTACTTTTTTCATTTCTTTTAATTCTTTTAAAGTTTTCTTATTTTTTTGGCTTTAGTTAATCGATTGTCTTTGAGTTTTCATTTTGCCTCAACTAAGTCTTTAACATCATAATCTTTGAGGTTGTCATTATTATTGATTACCCTCGAGATTTCTTGATTTTGATTCTTTTAAAAACATAAAAAAGGATAGCTTGAAAGAGTGTTTTATTTTGTTTCTTCTTATTCTACAAGGACAAGTTAGGAGAACGATCTTGAATTTAAGTCCTTCATGAAAGGCAAGCTAAATGGATTTTCAAAATTAAACCTTAGGTTAGACAAAATAGAAAATAGGCAAACTACCATCAACACCAACACCATTAATTCAACATTAAAGCAAGCAAGAAAGGGGAGGTGGCAATGTGAAAATGATGAGCCCACATTTGAAAGCTACCAAAAGCAAAACCATAACTTAGGGAACATAAAGATGAAGATTCCAGCTTTTCATGGAAAGAGTAGTTGTAAAGAATACTTAGTATGGGAAAAGAAGGTGGATTTTATCTTTGAGTACCACGACTATTATGAGGAGAAAAAGGTAAAGATTATTATTGCTAAATTTAAAGGTAATGCCTTGTTATGGTGGGATCAATAGTGATTAACTGTAAGGTGTTGTGGAGAGGATCCTATTTCTACGTGGCAAAGGCTAAAGAAAATCATATGCAAGAGGTATGCACCAAAATCCTATAAAGACTTATCCAATCACTTTTAAAAGTCAACATAAGTTTTTAAGAAAGTTAAGGAATGCGACCAAAAGATGAAGATAGACATGAAGCGAGCCAATAAAAAGAGGTTCAAGAGATTACCATTATTCATGAGGTCAAAATACAACCTAATAAAGAGGTGGTAAGGCAAATTAATTACAAAAGGACTAAATCTAATCTCTTTATGGGAGTACCAATGAGAAGATGACAAATTTGTTCTAACAACAAAAAAAGAGGATCATATAAAAGATGAGGCTCTTGTTTCTAAAAGTGCAATAGAAATTCAAACTTTTTCTTTATGTGATGATGGCATACCATCATTAAAGGTTTATTCCAATGCTCAAATTGAAAGTTTCATACATGATGACATGTTGGTTGTAGTGAGAATAAAGATGATAATTGTAAAGAAGATAATAAAATAATAATGAGAGAGAGAGAGAGAGTGCGTATGAGAGAGAAAAAATAATTGCATAGTAAAAGGAAAGTTGTGAGAAAATCATAGAAAGGTGTGAGATAAGAGAGGGAAAAAAAAAATCTTAGAGAAGATGCACAAAATAAAAGAGATATGCATGAAAAAGGAGAGAGTGTGCAAAAGCAAAGTCTTTATATATATATATATATATAAAAAAAAAGAGGGATGTGAAGGAAACCTACTTTTCACCAACACCTATAACCATGTGTTTGTTTTAAGGGACATATTTTGCTATTAATGATTTATATGATGATTTGTATAATGCTTTTGTGTCTATTTTGAAAGGTGTGATGATTTATTTTCTAAAGAAAAGCTAAAAGGATTACCTAAACTTCATTTTTCTTTTAACAAAATTCCTTTTTGTTCTAAGCTTTATTTTGCTACTCATAAACTTAACTTCCTTTTATCTAGTGTTTTTGTTTCTTTCTTAAAATTGTTTGATGTTTTAGTGTTTGTTCATACTAGATGGAAGAAGCATTTTTTCAATTGGTGTCCTACTAATGTTTTCTTATTTAAGTGGAATTCTTTCAAGTTTTGTTTAAATGGATATGTGCAATTTGTGTTTGAACCTGGTGGAAAGATTTGGATATATATATGGTGTTTTAAAGTTTCTTTTGTGACCATACAAATTATTTACTATAAAAAGAAATTACAAGGTAAGGAAAATGTGGTTACCAATGCTTTATCATTAAGGTATGTACTTTTTTGCACTTTAAGTGCTAAATATTAGATTTTGAGTACATTAAAGAGATATATATGGATGACCATGATTTTAGCAAGTTCTTTCATGCTTGTGAAAAGATTGCTTTTGAAAATTACTTTAGGCATAATGGATTTTTGTTAAAGACCATCAATTATGTGTGCTTAAATGTAATTTGCATAAGTTTCTAGTTATAGAAGCACATAAGAAAGGTTTACTATGATACTTTAGTTTACTAAAAATTTAGATGTTTTGCATGAACACTCTTATTGGCCTGACATGTAATTGAATTGACAAAAGATTTATGGTAGATATATTGCATGTAAACACGTTAAGCGCAAAACTAAACCACATGAATTATACATTTTACCATTCTTAGCATCCTTTATATTGATCTTTCTATGAAGTTTTGTTTTAGGTTTGTCTAGGTCTAAATGTAATAATTAAATTTTTATTATGATTGTTTGTTTTTCTAACATGACACTTTATTGCATGTCACAAAATTAATGATAACATTGCTAAATTATTTTTTAATAAGATTGTACAATTGCTAATTTTTTTAGCGCAAGGATATTCCAAGGTACATAAGGGAAGAAAAGTTCTTCTTGTTGTGGTCACAAGGATTGAATGTTATACGCAAGGTAAGTATGGTGTTAGAGTCATCTTTGTTATTACTTATATTTTTCTTTATTTGATGTAGGGCAAGAATCAAGGACGAAGTTTTTTAAAAAGAGGGGGAAATGATGTGATCCTAATTAGCACCCATTATGATCATTCATTTAAACTGAAAGGACCAATGTCAAGAGCATGCTTAAAGGAGTTAAAAAAAACTTTTAGAACATTTATGCAAAGGAGAAATCAAGCTTGGCATGGAGATTTAAGATAATCAAATGCATGGAGTAATGAGTGGATATTCTTCAAGCCAACAAAAAGTTTTATATGCCTTAATTGCATGTGATGAGCCTCAAAAAGGGAACTTCAAGTAAAAAACAACTTGTTTGAAGGAAGTAACATGGCACACGACCATCCTCTCCAACACACATAATCGTGTCTCAAAGGAGCAATAAGAGTTGGAAACACATGGCCAAAATGCATGATTATGTCTTATAGAGACAATTTCTGGTAAAAGAAGCTAAAAAATGCATGGCGTCGAAGCATGTTCATGCATCAAGGAATCGTGTTTTGCTAAATAGAGTCGCAACCACGCACGATTGTGCCTTTTGATCATATGTTTCAAGGGAATGCTGACACTTTTTTTTGTTAGTAATTTAATTAGGTTTTTTGTCTAGAATAAGTTTTCTACTTAGATATAACTTCAAATAGGAATTTAAGACCTTTTTTATATAGGAAACTTTACTTTTAAAAGCTTTTTATAAGCCATATGTATGTCTTATGAAAATACATCAACTTTAATTAATAATATCCATATCTATATATTACAAAACTACATCATCTTCAATCAATAATATTGAGTTTTGGTAAGTTTATGCTTTGCTTTATTGTGTTCTCAATAGAATACAAAATCTAGACATATCAAAGAGAATGATCAACCTTTGTGGCGTCTTCAAGATTGAAGTTTTAAGGACTTAGTTTTCGTAGAGTTTTAATCTGATTAACAACTTGACTTCTTGCTTTTGTGTGCAAAGTGACAAATCATCTAAAAGGCTCCTAGGGCAGGCTGCCTAATGGGTTGTTTATCACTTAAAGTTAGCCATTTTGTAGAAAATGCTTTTTTAGTTTATTGTTTACATTTTCCAAAATAAATACCTTTCTTATTCCTTATAATATGCATCTCTATAAATGATATTTTTAAATAGTCACTCTTAATTTAATTAATATATTTATTGTAACTTATTAACGTTTAATATATATATATATATATGTGTGTGTGTGTGTGTGTGTGTGTGTGTGTGTGTGTGTGTAGACACACAAACACACACACATATTAATGTTGCGCATATTGGAAAAAGCAATTTGGGAATTTTGATATAAGTTTTTATGATATAAGACTTACTATTCTTTGCAGAAAATATATCGGACAAATTTATAATTGATTTAAATTCTCTTAATATAACAACATTTTTTAATGTACAAATAATATTCACTTTGGATAAACGTTTAAACATACTAATTGAAAAACTATGAAACAAGTTTTTATGATGTAGAACTCATTTTTTTTTATAACATACGTCATATTACTTTATAGTTCATTACCTCTTGACCCATCATAAGAATTTTTTTCTTATGACAATATGTATAAAGAAAAAATATTAATATTTCCTAACATCATAAACCAAAGTGCATTATAATTTATTAAGATCATTGTAAATTCAATAAATAAAATTTCTAATTTTAGAAAAAAATTTTGATTTCTTAAAATAAAGGATTTTAGTATTTCTTTATAATATAAATCTTAATCAATGATGTATAAATTATTACAGTTTTATGTTATATGCCTTGATAGGAATTCTTTTAGTATTAGGTTAGGAATTAGGAGTTTTTCTTATTTTTATAGTATTTTTATTTTAGAATAAATTATTTTGTCCCTTTTGTGTTTGCATAGGAATATCTTAAAAAGGAGTTAAATTGAAGTTTCTAGAAGTGATGCATGGGCTATTACAAGGCATGCGTTGGACCATGCAAGAACATTGAGTTGACCAGTCAGTAACACAATTCGCGATTGTAGTTAAGTGTGTGGGCAAATGCATGGTCCATGTGTCGGGCCATGCAGATTGGTCCAGACAGAATGCAAAACGCAGGAGATTATTTCTTTTAAATAGTAAAAGAAACCTAGTTGAGGGATTCACTAGAGGCGGAGGATAGACAAATCTAGAAAGAAGAATTCAGATCGATCATCTACTTTAAGTTTGTGAGATAATTTGGGAGATTTTAAAGACTTTTTCATAGGATTCGTTGTTTTAGGGCAAGATTATTCTTTGGGATTTTTTTCTTCTTCTAATTTCAATAAGTTTCTTCAATTTTGTTTCTTCTTCTTATTCTCTTAAAATGAACTAACTTTTCTATTCTAAGGATTATGACAAAAGTTTAACATTTTTATGATCATATAAAGAGATTTTATTTCAATGGTGTTGAGTTTCCTTGATTTAATGTGTTTGAGCTTAAATTACTTAGATGTATGATGGCCACATTTATTTAAAGGTTAAGATCCTAGATTATGGAGCAAAAGTGGAAGTATAAAGTTAGCCATAATAGATTGAACTAGAGAACTAATATTGCGAGAATATGATTAACCTTTAGAGTGTTGTCCCTTAGTGCCCTAGAAGGGGGTTGAATAGGGCAATTAGCAACTAATTAAAAATAAAAACTAAGTGCAAAAATGTATGAAGAATCAACACACAAGATTTATAAAGGTTCAACACAACTTGCATACATCCTCTCCACTAGTATTACTAATAGAGCCTTCACTATTTAGATAGCTTAAGGTGTTATCAACAATCTTTACAATAGTAGTTTCTAAGCACTACCAAACTATTATAAGTAGACTTATGGGTACTACTAAAACCTTATCCCAAAGTAGTTTTCAAGTACTACCTTAAACCTTTCACAAAGTATAGTTTTTAAGATCTCCTAACTAAGGGTTTCCTCAAACAAAATACAACTTTAAATATGAGGATAACTCTTTCACTTAAGCAATAAAATACTTTAAAGTATAATAATAAAGTATGCTTAATTTTCTTGAGAGTATTGAGAGAATATCTGGAAATCTTATTCTTTAAATTATGTTTTGAAGATAACACTTGCAAGCTTTAAATAATGAACTTCTCTTGATTGCTAGATTACTGTTAGTTCACCCTTTTGATTTAAAAATAGCTTTCACAATAGAATATTCACTTAATGGAATAGTTCTTTCTTGTTTCTATTGAGAGTGGATCCTTTTATATGTTGAAACAAAGAACTAGTCATTAGAAAGCAAGTTGTCACCTCATATTACAACTAAAGACAATCAATGCCTATTGATAATTTTCCATGCCTATTGTTGAGTCATCAACCATTATTGATTTCATGAAAATGGGTGGTTGTCAAGCAAAATACAACTTCAATGGTCATTGGTACTAATAAAATGCCCGTTGGGACTAGTTGTTAGGGAGAAGTTTATCTTAATGCTTCTCTTTTCACTTTCTCATTTATTTATACAAATAACTTCAATGGCTATTAGATATTCTCAATGTTTGTTAGGCTTCAATATCAATCCCTATTGAAGTATGAATAATGTTTGTTGTAGATTTCCAAAAGGTGCAAACTTGATGCTTTAATTTCCAAGATCTTCAATAGTACTTCAACAGTTATTGGTGAAATTCCAATGCCTATTGGACATCTTTAACGCCTATTGTGTTATTGAGTGTGCCTCGTTGAAGGGTCCAAAAACTTTAGCTCAATCTAGGGAGTTTTTCCAATTCCCATTGGTAAGATTTAAGTCCTGTTTTGAGATCTTGAGACTTTTGCTCAATTTAAGTCACTTGGTGCAACACCTGTTGCAAAAATGCAATGCCCATTGTGAGATCAAGAACAACACCCATTGTGAAATTGCAATGCTCGTTACTAAGTTCAATATGCATAACTCATGTGTTTGAGTTATCCAACACCTATTATAATAGAGGACAATGTCTACTGTGAGATCTAAAAGACTTTGCCCATACTAGGGTGATTCTCCAACGCCTGTTGCTAGAGTCACAATGCCTGTTGGATATTAGTAACACCTGTTGGACTATCAAACTTAGTTTGTTTGATCTTTACTCTCTTAATACTTAAAGTTTCCAATCATAACTCTTTCTCCAATTATCATAGTTCAACGAATTGATGTACCTACAAGAATTAACATAAATAACTTGGATAAAGGTTAGCTCTTAGATATTTTTGTGATCATTAAAATAAGACTTAGAACCTAAAGGTTTAACATAGAGATATTCAAAGGATACTCATAGAATCTAATACATTATTATTGAGATTTATGATCATGAGAGTAGACATAATCTTAGTAGTAATAGATCCAATTTTGCTTGAGAGAGATTATTGGGTAATCTAGGAAATTCATCTTCAAGGATAATTCATTCACTTGAGAAACAAAATTCTTTATGTAATTATGAAAGTATTATGGTGTAATATGAATTCCCTAGAAATCATTTTACATAAGAGTTTTCTTCATTTAAATTTGTTTTAATTTATTTTAGTATTTCAAATTTTTAGATTTATTATTCTTCATTATTCAGTTGCTAGATAATAAGAAGTTTTAACTCTTTGATACTTATGAAAATCAGTCTTCCTTGGAATGATCTTTACTATTCAGTATATTACTTGATTCAATTTATGCTCTTATAAGAGTTTTACACACAATAAGTTTTTAGTGCCATTATCGCGGATTGATTTTTTATAATATCAATTATAATTAAGATTTTTTTATTCTAGTATTCAATTATGTATTCTTAATCTTAATAATTTTTGTGAGTTTAATTTTAGTTTATTCTTTTGATAGGCTAAGTCCATGGTGTATGAAACATTTGAAAAGTCTCGAACTAATTGAATTTGATCTTAAAATAAAACTCACTTTTTACATTCGAAGGTGAATCCAAAAATAGAAAAAGAGTTTGCTTACGGATATAATAGCTGACAAAAGAAAACCAAGAGTTTTGCTAGAATTCACCATGCCACATACCCTTAAGAAGCTCAATCTAGCATTATGAAACCTACCATTGTAGCCAATAATTTTGAAATAACATTAGCAATTATCCAAATGGTGCAACAAAACACATTTGAGGGTGAAGCCACCAAGGATTCAAATGTTCATATCATAAATTTCTTAGAAATATGTGAAACCTTTAAGATTAATGGCACAACAAATGATGCTATTAAATTGTGATTATTCCCTTTTTCATTGATTAACAAGCTAAAAGATGGCGGACGTTTATGGCACCTAGCTCTTTTGCCACCTAAAAGGATCTCTCTAAAGCTTTCTTAGCAAAATATTTTCCACCATGTAAAACTACACAATTGAGGCAAGTAATTGTAAGCTTTTAATAGAAGTCGAGTGAAACATTATATAAAGCATGGGAAAGATTCAAGGAGCTGCAAAGAAGATGCCCACCTCATGGTTTGTCAGATTAGCTAATAGTCCAAACTTTCTACAGCGAACTTAACCATTTTGTGTGTATTACCATTGATTGTTGTAGTAAGAGGTACACTCATGAGGAAATCAAATGATGATGCTTATATTTTATTAAAATAGATGGCCTCAAACAATTATCAATGGGTAAACGAAAAAGGGGTCAACAAAAGAGTTGCGGGTATTTGTGACGTTGATGCTTATATCATGCTAAATGCTAAAGTGGATGCCAATGCAGAAAAACTTGATAAGGTGAGTGTACATGCCATTAACACACGAATGATGAGTTGTGAATAATGTGGCCAAGGACACTTGAGTACTGAATGTCAAATGGGAGACATGTTTGTCCAAAATTCTATCGAGCACAATATGTGTCTTAACTTCAACAAGTAGCCCCATAATCCATATTCTAACACTTATAACCCTAGGTAGGGGAATCACCCTATTATAACCGTGGGTGGGGGAATCACCCTAACTTTTTATAGAGTAACCAAGCTAATCAAGCCAAACCTCTCATCCTTCAAGTTTTCCTCAATGACAATAGATTGGTGTACTTATGGGTCAACACTATCAATAAAAGGAGAAACAACCATGAGATATGCAAAAATTCTTAATTAAGAAATTTGAGAAGGTGGAAACAAAGTTGGACAAGGTTTATAAGCTTGAGTTGAGGATAAACCAAATGGAACAGCATATGGGCAACTCTATAGCTTAGTTTTAGTAGATTATATATATAAGTGGGTTAAAGCACTTACTTCACTAATGAATGAAGCTAAGGTGGAGACTTAACTTATTAAGAAACTTATTTTCTTAAGGTTTAGTGTGTTTAGAGCTATTATTAGTGATGGTGGAACTCATTTATGCAATAGACAGTTTGAAAATTCATTCAAGAAGTATGGAGTCACACATAAGATTGTCACCCCATATCATCCACAAACTAGTGGACAGTAGAAATTTTGAATAAGGAGCTGAAGCATATCCTAGAGAAAATAGTGTCAAATTTGAGAAAGGATCGATCATAGAAGTTGGATGATGCATTATGGGCATATATGACAACATTTAAAATGCCTCTAGGAGTGTCTCCTTATAGGTTAGTCTTTGGAAAAGCTTACCTCCTCCCTATGGAACTTGAGTATAAAGCATACTAGGCTATAAGAATCCTAAATTCTGACTTGAAAAAGGCTGGAAAGAAGCGTCAACTTTAGTGGAATGAGTTGGACTAAATTCGTATGAATGCTTATGAAAGTGCCAAAATGTATAAGGAGAAAACAAAGTTATGACACAACAAACACATTCATAAACATTCAGTTGAAGTAGGATAATAAGTTCTATTGTTTAATTTTAGGTTGAAGCTTTTCTTAGGCAAGCTAAAATCTCGATGGTCTGGACCATTCACAGTAATTCAAGTGTTCCCACATAGAGTTGTGGAATTGAGAAGAGCATATGGAAGAAATAGTGCCAACTGGAGAAATTCTTCTACTTAATGCTTAAGCAAATTAATTTCAGGGAAGTGGAGCTAATGATTATAAACTAGCGCTGGTTGAGAGGCAACATAATGAAATTTTTAGTTTTAATTTCAATTCATCACATTTATTCAATTTAATTATTCGCATTAATTGCATTATAGTTGTTACAAATATTAGAATTTTAACTTTCAATTAGGAACTAATTATAATTGCAGTAGAGTAATAATAACATTTTATCATCTTTTATTTCATTTTAGTAATGCATTTTAATAATTTATTTTGTAGGTAAAAAAGTAATAATAATAATATTTAAACTCTCAGATGCAGAAGCCATACTAAGAGCCATGCAGAAGTTGCTAAACAAAAGAAAGAAACAATGGCAGAAAAGTGTTGGGCTTGTGGATTAAAGAAGTTGTGCTAGAAGAGAGACACAATCTGGGCTAAAGAAGAATGATGAATGGGCTTTAAGAGTAATCTCGATTTATTTAGATTTTGGGTTAGTAGATGTTAGAGGAATGTGCTTTAATGGAAGAATGGGCTTGTTATGGTGCAAATGGAGTATTAGGCCTCAACTTAAGCTGAAGAAAGAGCATTTTAATTTTTTGTAAATAGTCTTCATGTTCTTCAACTTAAGAGAATATTCTAAACCTTTCCATCCTGTAATTAGCAACCTATTCACCTAAAATTTGTACACCTTTCCACTTCTTCACAACACCACAAACCCATTTTCCCATACTAAACCATCATCACCCATTACCATACCCCCATTAACTCCCATCACCCAAAACTATTTCCCCTCTTCCTTACCCTATTCTTTAAAAATCTAAACCACAACCATCACCTCAATCCCATATTTGATACTCTTAATCGAACCACTAAAACCCTAAATACCTAAACCACACATTCTCAACCATTTCTCAAACAGCCATGTTCATAGTGCCGAGAGTGAAACAAGTGGCTAAGAAGCGTGCATTAGAGAAATGATCTACATCAACCTAGTATGAAGACCACACTGATTCTGACATCGAGCTACCTAAGCCATCGCCACTGCCAAAGGATTCGTTCATATCAAACCTTGAGTTCATCGACAATGCCCAAGCAAAAAGGTACCAAAAACTGCTGAAGCGAGGGTCTAAGGCCAATAAATTTTATTATGGCCAGACCTTAGAAATCCTCCATTTGAAAGGTGAAGTGGATCATATGCTCAAGAAAGTATGGATGGACATATTCAAAGCAATAAGGCTTCCATCATATATCAGAACCATACTAGAATTCTTAACTACATTGAAACCTAGCCATATAGGACTTGACAGGAAAACAAAATAGTTCATTTGTCATCTTTTTGGAAAAGAATAAAAGGTGATGTTTGACTTTTTTAATTTAATATTGGTTTTTTAGAGGAGTGTCTGCAAGTTCCACCTCTAGAGTACAACGAGCAGGACTTTTAGAACCACATTAACTAGAGCATTTCAACTTCTCACTAGGCCGCTTGAAATCACATGAGATCAATAATTTGACACTTCACTATATCCACTGGATGCTTGCATACACTATTTTCTGTCAGGCTAAGAACATAGGTTTGATTTTTGGTAATGATCATTTTTTTTATAGTGTATTGTGGAAAAGAAAAAGCGAAATTGGGGTATGTGGATCTTCCAACACCTGTTGGTAGTGACCACAACTCCAAAAGGAAAGATAATGGTAGGGTTTGAGGCCATTGCCATTGCACTAGGGTACTGTAGTTTCTAGCATCAAGACACAAAGTTGGCACTGGCAATGCCCATCGAGCTGTTAGACTACCCTTATCTACTATAGGGCTAAATTTGCAAGAGAGAAGGAGATAATTATGTGTTAATTCATGGTGATTTCCATTTCAAAGCTACTTACATCTAATTGGCAGTGCAAATCCAAGAGCTAGACATAAAGGTTCAAACTATGCTAGAATAACTCATCGCATTTTATGCATTTATGGGTTTCACTCTACTGCCACCAGGATCATAAAGGAATGCTCTTATCTTTTTTTAGTTATTTTTAATTTTCAAACAATGGGTTATTTATTGTTTTATTGGATATTCCAGTTGCTTTGTTTTCATAAATTGCTTGTTATTGGATATTGTGATTGTTGCTTAGGTTTTATGTTGCATATGTTAGCATTATAACATCCTTGATATTTGTCATAGGGGTAATTAGGAAGAAATGGATATTAAGGATATATATTGTGTTTGGATATTGTGGTTTCTTTTGTTTCTTTTATGGATAGTGTTTTATTTTTAACCATGATAATTGTATTATGATGGATATTGGATTTGTGGTGTCGTGACTTTTGCTATAGGGTTAATGAGTCAAAACGATGCATTAGAAAGGTTATGCTTTAATGGTTGAACTACAGGAATATAACCCGAAATATTCTCACACTGTTGTGTATGTTAAATTATTAAGAAATGTGGTTGGGTTGTCATTTTGTTATAGGTGTAACTAAGGATATGGATTTGTGGGATGAGCTTTGATTTTGGAATTGCAAGTCATAAAGCAAAAATGTAAATTGATAAATTACCTTATTGTGTGTTTGATATCTCTGACAAATTACTTTGTTGGATATTATGTGTGTGAATATTGTTAAATTTTGTCACTGTGAACACTGTAGGTTGCACTTCCATTTTGGACAAATTGATTTATGATAGTGTGCATTGTCAGAATGGGTCACACCATGAGATTTCAGACTGTGACTATGCACAATTATTACATTTTTGTTTTATCTCTAAAATTTGTAATTTTGTATAATTAGTTAGATTTTGAAGCTGAAAAGGAATGGAACTTGTGATTGAACTCACTGTTAATTGGTGTAATAGAGACTAAGTTGCTTTGAATAAAAACACAGCTTTCAAATATTGTTCAAATTGCCAATGTCCATTAATAATTGTTGTTGTTCACAAAAATTGAATGAAAAAAATTTCAGAACATATTAAAGAATAATGGAAAGCATTTTATTATTAGTATTGATTTTGACTGCATGATTGGATTATGCCATGAAAATTGAATTCTAGATTAACTGAGTGTGACAATAGTTAGGCTGCTAGAATTTTGATTTCCAGGTGCACGGGATGTCGCATGGCTCATGCAATAGCCCATGTGACATCCCATGTGCCACTATACCACACTGTTAAACTCAGGTTCTGTATTGTTTTTTATTCTGTTTTCTTTTATCACATTATCATACTCATGTCAATGATTGTTTATGAAGGATAAAATACAAGGCACAAAAAATTTAAACAAGCAATCAAATGCATCAAGAAATGAAACATTCTACAATCCAAGAAAATTCCATTGACTCCGTGATTCACATAAAAAATGCAACAAGGGAATGAGATTTTTGTTTTCTTAGTTTGAGTTTCTCAATTATCTGATTTCACCAAACATTAAGGATAATATTGTCTTTAAGTTTGGGGGAAGGGCATAGATTCAAAATTTTTAATTTCAATTAGATTCATTTAGGATTGGTAGGATTTTCTTTATAGTTAGTTAGTTAACTATGATTATTCTTTGATTAAATTCAATCATTCTTTTATCAATAGTAATCCAACATGCTTGGAGAATTATATGTTCAAAAGTAAATGAACAATTGAATTTGAGTATTGACCAATGAAATAATTGTGAAAGATTGGATTTATTAAAATGCCATGTTAATTTAGGCATGATTTCCTTATTTGAAAATTTAGACATTTAAAGATATTTGATAAATGATGTGAGCAATTGTCTTGTATACTTTTGATTGAGAATGTGCTTAAACCATGACACCTCATAATGATTGTTTATTTAAATTCAAGGCATGTACTTGGTAGCTTGTTAAAAATGTTTTCGCTAATTCTAGAACAAGACACAATCTTTCGTGGTGAAATAACAATTCATATTTGAACAAGAAAATGATTTAGGCATTCATTGTTCAGCCTGTTTAGCCTCATCCATACCTTCATTTTATCCTTTTTGTATCCTTTTTAATCTAGGAAATACACTCTAAGAGTGTATATGATACTTATTCTTGACACCCTTATCCTTTTTACCTTATAGCTTATATTATGGCCTACCTTTCAAGGGAGTCTATAGAATTGAATTTGTCTCAAGTAATACTATAATTTCCATGATGTGAGATGAGAAAGTGGAATGTGTTCTTTTATGTTTGGTTATGCATAAGTTGCATATACTTGACATATGGAGAAATTTGGTAAAGAAATATGATGTGTGTAATCATATAGCTGCAGATTACAAGACAATCAGTGTTTCTTTTGTTTAAAAAAAAATAGAAAATAGAAAAAGAAAAGTTGAGAAATTTTGAAGTTAAATTGAGTTAAAGTTGGCATCATTTTGGGCTCACAATTGTATTGGAGCATTTTATCCTCAATTTATTTATAAGTTTATGTAAAACTATAATAAATGGGGTAATTGTTGTTAAGATGTAGTAGGAGAGGTTGGTTGAGTGGTGAAGCCTGAAACATATGGGAGTTTTTTTTTTTTTTGGTATTTCTTGAACAAATTTGATTTTTGAAATTCTCTTGCTTGAACTTTTTATCCTTTACTTGATAAGCCACTAAGCCCTCCATATTGTCAGCTAATAAAAACCTTTTGATCCTTACTTAAATGTGTAATTACATTAGTGAAAATTGATTGTGTGTACTTGCTTATGAAATTTAGTTTAATATTATGTTGCAAAAGGATTTGACAACATTAACTTATATGATGTTTGATTTTAAATTGCATCAGTAGAGAGATAGGTGTATTGTGGTTTTTGAAATTTTCTTAATTGATTTATATTTGAAATTGATTTAAAGTTTTAAAAAGTGGAATTAAATATTTTAAATTCTCTTATAAGTTTAGAGTATTTGGTTGTTATGGCATTGTCCTAAATCCAATGGTTGCAATTATCAAGTTGAGAAATTCTTTTGTTTGATTTTTCTTTTGCTTAAGGACAAACTAAACTCTAAGTTTGGGGAAGTTTGATAGAAATTCTTTTACTATATATTTTTAGGTTAAGAAGTAGGAATTTTTCTTATTGTTATAGTATTTGATTTTAGAATAATTGTTTTATGCCTCTTTTGTGTTTGCACATGAATCTCTTAAAAAGGAGTTTTATTGCAATTTTCAATAGTGATACATGGGCTATTATAGGGCCCATGTGTTGAACCATATGGGAACAACGAGTTGGCTAGTTAGTAACACAGTTCCCGAAAACAGTTAAGGGATTGGGCCGATGCATGGCTTATGTATCAGGCCATGCAGATTGGTCAAGACAAAATGCAAAATGCAAGAGAGTGTTTCTTTTAAATAACAAAAGAAACCTAGTTGAGGGATTGATTGTGGGTGGAAGATAGTCAAATATAAAGAGAAGAATTTAAATCTATCATCTACTCTAAGTTTGTGAGAGAATTTGGGAGATTTTAGAGACTTTTTCTTAGGATTCGTTGTTTTATGGCAAGATTATTCTTTGGGATTTATCTTCTTCTAATTTTTGTTATTTTCTTCAATTTTATTTCTTCTTCTCTTATAATGAACTAATTTTTCTATTTTTTGGATTAAGGTGACAACCCAACATTTTTATGATTATATAAAGAGATTTTATTTCAATGGTGTTGAGTTTTCTTGATTTAATGTGTTTGAGCTTAAATTACTTAGATGTATGATGGTCACATATCTTTAAGGGTTGAGATCGTAGATTAAAGAGTGGAAGTAGAAGTTTAGGGTTAGTTATAACACATTTACTAGATAATTAATACCACAAAAGTAGGATTAACCTCTAAAGATGTTCAAGGGGTATTCATAGAATCTAATGCATTATTATTGAGTTTTGTGACTACGAGAGTAGGCATAATCACCATAGTAGTATATCCAATTTTGCTTAAGAGAGATTATTGGGTAATCTAGAAAATCCATTTTCAAGAATAATTCATTTACTTGAGAAATATAATTCTTTGTGTAATTGTGAAAGTGTTGTGGTGTAATCTAAATTCCCTAGAAATCATTTTACATAAGAGTTTTTCTTCATTTAAATTATATTTTAATTTATTTTAGAATTTTAGAATTTTATATTTATTATTCTTCATTATTTGGTTGCTAGATAAAAAGAAATTTTAATTCTTTGGTACTTGTGAAAATCAATTTTCGCTGAAACTATATCTACTCTTCAGTATATTTCTTGACGCAATTTGTGTATTTACAAGAATTTTACATGCAACATGCCTTTATAATATGAGTTTTGGCAACAATAAACTTATTAAGAATTATAGTACAAGTTTTTTTTTTATTGTGTGAGACTTACTTTTCTTATATAATATAAATCGTGATATTTTCTTAGCACATTATATCTATTTCTTAATATAGTGAAAAAATATTTTTCTAAAAAATATTGAAATATACTGAAAATAGCATTGATTTTTCCTTATACTATAAATCTTAGTGCATTATGATTTATTAATATTTGCTCTTAATTTAACCATTATATTTTTACAATTTAGTAATATTTGTACTATTATTTCTTTCATTTTATACAGATTGTGATAATATAATCTTGATAAATAAAGCTTTATTCATAGTTGCTTTTAATTTAATCAATTATTTAGTACAATTTATTGCAATTTATAATATATTTTCTTTAATTTTATGTACAATCTAAATAAATGATGTATAGATTATTATATATGCCTTTGTGATATGAGTTTTAGGAATCGAGAACTTATTGAGAATTATGATGTAAGCTTTTATATATATATAATATAGGACTTCCTTTTGTTTGTATAATATAAATGATAATATTTTTTTGGCCCATTATACCTATCTCTCAATACAGTAAAAAAAAATTTTTAACAAAAGAAATATTAACAATATGCATAAAATAGGACTAGTATTTTCTTATACTATAATCTTAGTCCATTATGATTTATTCAGCACTACTCTTAATCGAAAAATTATATTTTTATACTTTAATAATTTTTATGTTATTATATCTTTTATTTTATACATATTGTGATAATATAATCTTGATAAATAATGTTGCATTTGTTGCCACTCTTAATTTAATCAATATATTTAGTATAATTTATTGCAATTTATATTATATTTTCTTCAATTTTACCTACCTTAATAACATGCATTGATATTAGAAAAAAAAAAAAAAACAATTGAGAATTATTGTATAAGGTACATAAATGATGAAGATTGTTGGTTCATGAACTTTATCTCTCAATATAGCTAAAATATGGTTTTCTAAAGAAAATTCCGCGGACTCGTATAGAACACGAAGAATTATTATTTTTGTATAATATAAATCTTACCACACTGTAATTTATTAAACAAACTCTAGATTCATTGAATAAAATATTTTATTTTGAAAAATATTAGGATTTCTTAAAATAAGACATCTTAATATTCCCTTATAATATTAATCTTGATGAATGATGTTATGTTGATACCCACTCTTAATTTCACAAGTGTATTTAATATGTTTTTTTAAGATTTATGATATATGTTCCTTTTATGTTATATATTATAATAATATTTGTTGTGGATAAAAAGTAAGAGAGAAATATGGTATTAGTTTTAATAATATAAGGCTTATTATTTTTTTATAATATAAATCATAATATTTTTATTTCATTAGGTCTATCCCCAAATAGAATAACAAATACCTTCATAAAAAATTATTAAGATACATGCAGAAAATGATGTTATTATTTGGTAAATTATAATTTATTGTGCCTTGCTCTTTATTCAGTCAATATTTTTTTACAATTTAGTGAGATTTTTTTCCATTTTCTTTAAATTTATACATATTTTAATGATGTCTACCTTGGTTATGTTGTGGAATAAGGGTAATATTTCACCTACCAAATTCACCTAATAAATTTATAGATGAATAGAAAGTGAAAGATTGTACTGAAAAACCACACTATAGTTGATTCTCAGGAAAGATTGGAAGGGTCACAAGTGGTCCCACTTAAAACCCAATCTCCTTAGACATAATCACTCTAATAGTAATTTAACAACATAATATATCACTACAACTATACCCTATAAAATAGCTATTGAAAAATAAAGACAAAATAAGAACACCAAAATTTAACGAGGTTCAGCTAATTATGCCTACATCATCGGACACTACCAAAATTATATTTCACTAAGAAAAAGATTACAAAGTGAAACACTACAGAAGAGAGAAAAATATTGAAAATTGTCAAAGAGATGAGTAAATAATTTTGGGATGATTAAACTGAAGAAATTAAGGCTCTATTTATAACAAAAAAACCTTCATTCCCTTTTTTATTTCTCCGATATGAGATATCGAAGAGAGCCAACATAATCAACAAATCTCCACCTTAGCGAATTTCAACATCTTTAATTTCTGCTTAAACACCCTTTGATAGTGTCTCCAAATTTAACATAGTGACTAGACAATCCTGTTGTCTTCTTATCAGTCACCATATCAACAAAACCACCAGACATGTTATGCATCCTCTCTGGCCTCCTAGATGTACTTGGTTCAAGTTATTGAGAAAGTCCTTGAACTCCTTCTTCTTGAGAATCTCCTTCTACCATAGGATGGGTCTCAACACCTTTTTTATCTATTGGGATTACTATTCTCTCAAACTTTACCTGCTTGAGAGTATCATCTAACTGATCAATATCCACAATTTTCAACATGGTAGATTCATCAAATGTGGCATCCCTGCTAAAAACTATTTTCTTTATCTCTGGACACCATAGACGATAGCCTTTTATGCCAGAGGTGACCCCCATGAACAATGTTTTCTTTGCTCTTGGGTCCAACTTTGACTCCTTAACATGGTAGTATGCAGTGGAACCAAATACATGTAAGAAATCATAATCTGTAGCAGGCTTTCCAAACCATTTCTCTAATAGTGTCTTTCCATCAATAGCAGTAGATGGTAGGCGATTGATGATGTGGCACGCATATGTTATAGCCTCAGTCCAAAATTCTTTACCCAACCCAACATTGGATAACATACATCAAACTTTCTCCAGTAATGTTCGATTTATGTGTTCTGTCACACCATTTTGTTGTGGTGTAGATCTGACAATGCCTTTATTTTCACAAATTTTTTCAAATGGATCGTTTCTATATTCTCTACCATTCTCTGTTTGGAGACGTTTGATCCTTTTGCCTATCTGAGTTTCCACCATCTTTTTCCATTTCAGGAAAACTCCTAACACTTCATCCTTTGTCTTCATTATGTACACCCATACTCTCCAAAAAAAAATCATCAATAAAGGTCACATAATAGTGTTTCCCTTCCAAAGAACTAGTTTTGGAGGGACCCCAAACATCAAAGTGAACATAATCCAAGATACCTTCAGTATTATGGATTGTTGTCCCAAATTTGACCCTTGTCTGCTTCCCTTTGATGAATGCTCACAAAACTCCAATTTGTAAGTTTGCACTCCTTTCAATAATCCTTGCTTAGCAAGCAAATTCAAAGATTTTTCTCCAGCATGCCCTAAGCGCATATGTCATAGCTTGGTTGCTTCTGACTCTCAATCATCTATAGAAGTTATTGTTGCTATTGTCCATGTAACTGTACTACCCAAATAGTGATACAAATTGTTGTTCTTTCGAATTCCCTTCAATATTACATGTGCACCAGAGATAATTTTCATCACTCCATTTTTCACTTTCACCTCGAACCCTTTTGAGTCTAAGGTCCCGACAGAGATGAGATTTTTGCTCGATTCTGGTACATAACGAACATTCGTTAAGGTGATGATTGATTCATCCGCATTTCTCAAGCGAAACGAACCAATCCCATATGTTGTCAAAGGGAAGTTATTTGCCGTGTAGACAACTCCACCATTTTTAAGTTCTTTAAAATCAAAGAACCATTTCTTGTTGGGACACATATGATAGCTACATGTTGAATCTAGTAGCCATACATCATAAGAACCATTTGATGATGTAGCAAGTGAGTAATTTGACATTGCATCATCAATCTCAACAATACTTAATTCTGCTACAGCTTTTCCTTTATCAGGTTTACCCTTATTTCTCAGTTTTGGACAATCCTTCTTCCAGTGCTTCTTTTCTCGATAAAAGGCACACTCATCTTTACTCAACTTGGGTCTTGACTTGGATATCCCCTTTTTTCTCCTACTTGGATTCTGCGAACGGCCTCTGATTACCAAAGCTTATGCATCTCTGCTGGAACTAACCTTCTTGTCCTTATTCCTTATTTTGTAACTGTATAAGGCAGAACACACTTCTTTAAGAGATACATCAACCTTCTCGTGAAGCAGAGTAGTTTCAAGAAACTCAAACTCCTCGAGAAGTGATCCCAATAACATCAGAGCTAGATCTTCATCTTTAAGTGTCTCATCTACATTCACCAGATCATTAATTAACTGATTAAAACTGGTAACATGATCATTTATTGTGGTACTCGGTACATAAGTGAAGCGAAACAATCTCTTCTTCATATGAAGCTTATTCTGGCTGCTTTTCTTCAGAAATTTTTCTTCTAATGCCTTCCATAAATTACTTGTAGAGGTTTCTTTCGAGAATGCATACCTCTGCTCTCTAGAAAGACATGATCAAATTGTACCACATGTCAATCGATTGATCGTCTTTCAATCTTTTTCCTCAACATCATCTAGTTGCTTATCTTCAATGGTAATATCTAGACCTTGCTGAAAAAGAGCGTCTAAAACCTCACTTTGCCACATACCGAAATGGCATGTGCCATCAAAGATTTTCACTGCCAATTTTGAATTTATCACGACAGTTCTCGCCCAGATAGGCTGTGATGAAACTGTCGACGTGGTAGGTGTGGATAATTTTAAAGAGCTATCCATTTCGATTATACAATTCTGCAATAGCCTTCAAAGCCGAATACAATTAGCCCAAGGAAATCTTTTCTGATGTGGAAGGTCATATTAAACTGCAACCACATAACATACTAAGAGTAACCTTTGGCTCTGATACCAATTGTTGTGGAATAAGGGTAATATTTCACCAACCAAATTCACCTAATAAATTTATAGGTGAATAGAGAGTGAAAGATTGTACTGAAAAACTACACTATAGTTGGTTCCCAGGAAAGATTGGAGGGGTCACAAGTGGTCTCACTTAAAACTCAATCTCCTTAGACATAATCACTCTAATAGTAATTTATCAACACAATATATCACTACAACTATACCCTACAAAATAGCTATTGAAAAATAAAGACAAAATAAAAACACTAGAATTTAATGAGGTTCGACCAATTATGTCTACGTCCTTGGACACTACCAAAATTATATTTCACTAAGAAAAAAATTACAAAGTGAAACACTATAGAAGAGGGAGAAATATTGAAAATTGTCAAAGAGATGAGTAAATAATTTTGAGATGATTAAACTGAAGAAATTAAGGCTCTATTTATAACAAAAAAAACCTTCATTCCCTTTGTTATTTCTCCGATGTGGGATATCGAAGTGAGCCAACATAATCAACAGGTTAATGATTTATTACTACTTGCAGTTTGATTTCTATGATGTACGCCTTGTTGATTGCTGCCCATAGTTAGAGTGGAATTCGATTAGCAGTTCAGATTTAAGCTTAAGGGGGAAATGCGATCTTTTAAGGAGTCTTATGGTAAACCATGAATAAAAATTATACAGAATTTATACTATACTTAAAAAAAAAAAAAGGTCTAGAGAATAGATTAAGCGTTTAGATAATGTTATACATGTCATCCTTAAAACGAACATGACCTTTATTCAAATTGACCATCCACATGTTATGGATCCAATAAAATAGATGTGAGCTCATTTCCTTTGCCATGTAGGCATTTTTTTTAAAACATTTGCACTTTGCACATGCCTGCTACCCTATCTATTATCATTCAATATGCTTATCTCATTCATTGTCCATTCTTTTAATATCCATGTTATGAATTATACATATTTTCGCATGAAATGGTTAAATTTGAACTGCTATTCCATCATTACTTTGTAACATAGCCCATTATGTTTAGTTGCAATATGTAACGAAATAAAACTAGTAATAATAAATTTGTTGTTAGAATACATCCCCTTCTGCTCTTTCCCTACTATAGAAAATGGCATTTGTATGAATGGTATTGTCACTAAGAACACCATCGAAAGTAAAAGGTTACCTTCTTTACCTCTATAATTTAGTCACTTGTCCTACATATGAATGCTTTATATTTTCATTGTTAATGCTCTCGTTAAGTCTTATAATTAGCACTCGACCCCACACCCCATATGAATCAGTTTGGCAAATGCATATTTTTTGTCCATCTAATAGTGGTTAACAATATATTTGATCCTCATAAGTTAGTTTGATAGTATGGATTCAGAGGGACACTTTACATACACGGATAGGACTCTTCTAACCATGTCAATATATGTTTAATAACATCGATCTGGTCTGGTATTTAATAGATTCATTGTTTGAAGTTGTTCAAAAGGTAAACTCACATGCACTTGAAGTTTTAAGTTGTCTGACAAAACGAGTGAGAAAATGACCTAGGTTAACATCGTCACGCTTCTAAAGGACTAAGCTACCATCTATTCCAAACGAGGATGCCTTGGTTGATGCCCCCATTTTTTATTAATGTCATGCACCATGGTTTGGCTCCCTCTAGCATCGCCTACCTAATAATCCTTCTCAAATTGATTACCTACTTTTTATTGTTGCTAAGCATGAAATCCCATTCAATTACTGTTCTGTAGAACATGCCACTCCTTAAATTGAACTCGATGTTATTGCCAATTATTTCTGTGCAGTGTGCATTTGTCCTTTTGTCATTAAATTACCAATTGCACAGTGTTCATAGCTTTCTCCATTTCCATTGATATTAATTAGTAATGATCTAATCTTTAGATGATAATTGTTTTCCCCATTCTAGTTTCATATTTAACCAAATCCTTTGTCGAGTTCCTTGAACTCAAATGCCCGCTCTGTAAGGCATTACTTTGGCTAGTGAAATGTATTTGGTTCAAGGAAATAGAAAAAAGGCAGTTTATACCTTATGTTGTAAAAAAGGCAAAATTAACATTGAAAAGTTTTGCCCCCTCCCCTCTTTTTCTGGCTCAATTGTTAAATTATGGGACCAACTAAATAAGCATTCATTTTAGAGAAAATATATGTCTTTATTAATTTTATATTTGCATTTACTTTGATGGGTATGAAAATTAATTACAACATTAATAAATAGAAATAAAGCCATATATTTTTAAAATCCATAGGCAAAACCACCATATCATTGGTTCTTTCATGCCAAGTAAGGAAAGCAACCTAAATTCACACAATTATATGTTTATGACACAACAAACAAATTGCAAAATAGAATGTCCTTTTTAAAAGAATTGGAAGAACAAAATCAATAAACTTAAGTATCATTGAAGGCCTAATTGCTATGTTAGATGTGTAAAGTTTAGTGCTTGGAACAAATTGCATCTGTTGCATTATGTACCACAAAATAGTGTAAATTACAAAGAATATTTACATATAACATTATACATAAAGATAAGAATAATAGTACTAACAAGCACTATTACATAAAGATAAGAATAATAGTAGTAACAAGCACTATCAAGATGAGAAGATAAATATGGTATAAAGTGGACAGGGTGAAGATAACACTGATCACGTGAAGATAATGCTCACCATAACAGCTCCCCTCAAGCTGGCGATGTTGTAGCAAGCAGCCAAAGCTTGTCTTTATGCCTTTTGAATAAAGATTTTCCCAATGGTTTGGTAAGAATATTTGTAACTTAATCATCACAGGAAATAAATTTCACTTTAATTTGTCCCTTGGCAACCAACTCCCGAATAAAATGATAATCTAACTCTATATGCTTTGTTCGAGCATGAAAAACTGGGTTGGATGTCAAATATATGGTGCCAATGTTATCACACCAAAGTATGGCAAGAGATGTGCAAAAGAATCCAGCTCAGTTAGGAGGAATTGTAATCAAACAATTTCCATAGAAGCATTTGTCATAGCCTTGTACTCACTTTCCATTGAGGACCTGACTATTATTGGTTGTTTTCAAGATGTCTAAGACACTAAATGTTTTCCCAAATAAATAACATACCTATTTGTCGAACGATAATTATCCAAGCAGCCTGCCTAATCACCGTCACAAAAACATAAAAGTTGTAAAGAAGAGTGCTTAGAAAATAATAAACAAGATTATGTGTCGTAGAAATCTAAGTAGTCTCTTGACAACTTGCTAATGTTCATTTGTTGGTGAATGCATAAACAAACAAAGCTTATTGACCAAAAAGGCAACCGCCGGATGAGTAAGAGTGATGCATTGAAGTGCACCCATAAGTTCTTTAGAAATTTTGCCATTATCAAAGGCAAAACCACTATGTTTAGAAAGCTACAAATTGGTCGCCATGGAAGTGAGACATGGTTTGCTATTAAGCATGTCGGTCTTGTAGAGTAAGTCATTGAGGTACTTTTGCTGGGAACGAATAACGTCATCAGGTAGAAACTTAACATCAACGCTTAAGAAACAGTGAAGTGGTCCCAAATCCTGGAAAATGATTTTGAAGTTGGGTGATGAACCAAGCAATCATTGGATCATGAGAACTTTTTACAAAAATATCGTCAACATATATAAGAATATATAATTTTGAGTCTCCTCATTGATGAGTGAATAAGGATGTGTCAGACTTTGATGGAACAAAGCCCAATGGACAAAAGAAAGTCTTGAAGTTGATGAAACCAAGGGCATAGGGCTTGATTGAGTCTATATTGGGATTTGTGGAGTCCACAAACATGATTATGATATTGGGCATCTAGAAAACCTGCAGGCTATTCAATAAATATTTCATGTTTTAACAAATCCATGTAAGAATGCATTAAAAATAACAAGTTAGCGTAATGACAAGCTATATTGATAGATAATGCAATAACAGTGCGAATAGTGGTATGTTTGACAACAGGACTAAAAGTTTCTATGTAATATAATCCTTCTTATTGCTTATAACCCTTCCCTACTAGCTGCGCTTTGTAGCAATCAATACTACCATCTTGTTTCTTTTAATGTGAAAGATCCATTTATTGCCTATTATATTGGCACCAACTAGCCAAGGGACGAAGGACCATATTTTTATTAACAAGGCATTAATTTCATATGACATTGCACTTCTCTATTGAACAAATGGTTTGGCTTAAGAGAAAGTAGTGGTCTCGACTGTTGTAATTTATGATATAGTACATGAATTTAGAACACTATTTAAAGTTAAGCGGAAATAAGTTGTGTATTTATTTGCGTGGTAGTTTTAAAATTATTTTGCGCCATAGTTGTGACCCTCTAAAAATTGAACGCTAAAATTATAGGTGAGAAGGGTTGAAAACGAAAGTTAGGTATTTCTCTCATTGACCTTCTCACAAGATGGTTATAATGGGCATAACAACTAGAGTTAGGGTTATCAAGGTATGAGAGGAGACTTAACCATTTATAATAAATTTTAACAGGTCCACATATCACAGGTCCATGTTAAAATAAGTCTACACTGATCGTCTTTCATATCGGTCCATTAAAGGTATCACAAGCTCATAATTCATTTGATCACTATTTTGATTGGGCTTACCGACTAATCAATAAACTATATTATTCAGTCTGTTTTATAAATAATTAAAAAAATTCATAATTAATATGAGCCCACACAAAAATTTCAACATTCTCCTACTTAGGTAATATTAATTATGACGTTTTCATGTTTTATGAAAGAAAACATTTTTGAAAAAGACTCTCGGACTGAATACTTTAAACTCAAATGTGGCCACAAAATTTTAGAAAACATATAGTTATTGATAAAATGACACCTTAAACATAATCTTGTCCATATTAAATTATCAATATCGAATCATGGTAGTACTTATGTCCCTTATTAACACAGTACCAATCCATAGTCACAAATATTGATAACCTAACCGACCTGGATTCCGATATGACAGTGTAGTAAGAAAATAAGACTCACATGTGATCAATATATTATTTTTTTTGTCAGTCCTCTAAATAATTCTCTTTCATACATGCTCAAATGAGCAAGATAAATTCACAATGCTTCACAATAAGGCTTTTATTTCCATTTTGGAAATACACACAATATATGTCTTAACCTTTGTGTGTGTGTGTGTGTGTGTGTAGAACGTGCACATACGCATAACAAACAACCACAAAAGTACTCAACCCATATAAATAAATATGAATAAGCAATGTAGCAAAATTATTTAACTTAGACATTCAATTACAAGCACAAAACTTTCACTAACCAAACACATCAAAAGACTCCACAACACCCATATCACAAACATATTTCTTGAAAATTATGGGTCTAAGTCCTTTGGTTAGAGAATCAACCAACATCAAATTAGTACTAATGTATTGAATCTCAATATCTCCTTTATTTACTAAGTCTCTGATTGCAAGATATTTAATCTTCATATACTTAGAACCACTCGAACTTTTATTGTTCTTAAAGAAGAACACAACAACATTATTATCACAATAGATTCAAAGTGGCCTAGTAATAGAATCAGCCATAAGCAAACCAGAAATAAAATTCTTCAACCATATAGCTTGTGTACTAGCACCATAACAAGCAACAAACTCAACTTGCATAGTAGAAGAAGCTGCAAGTGTTTATTTAACACTTTTCCACGAAACAACACTATCGGCAAGCATAAAAATATAACTAGAAGTGGACTTTATATCATCTTGACAACCTGCAAAATCAGAATCTAAATACCCTATTACTTCAAGATCATCTACACGCCTATAAACCAACATATAATCCTTTGTCTTTTGCAAGTATCTTATTACCTTCTTGGCAGCTACCAAATGATCTCACCCAGGATTAGAAAGATATCGACCAAGAATACCAATAATGTATGCAATATCTAGTCTAGTACACACATGAGTGTACATCAAGCTACTAACTGCACTTGCATAAGGAATACTATTCATGATTTGTTTCTCTATATCACTTTTAGGGCACTGCTCCTTACTGAATTTATCTCCTTTCACCATAGGAGTATCACCACCTTTGCAAGATTGCATATTGAATCTACTGAGCACACGATCAATATAGGCCCTTTGAGAAAGACTCAATAAATAACTAGATCGATCACGACAAATCTCAATACCCAAGACAAAAGATGTTTCTCTAAGATCTTTCATATCAAAAGTCCTAGAGAGTAACTACTTAGTTTGACAAACCATCCTCATGTCATTACTAGCTAATAAAATATCATCAACATAGAGAACAAAAAATATAAATTTACACCCACTTATCTTATGGTAAATGCATTGATTTATCTTGTTCTTTGTGAAACCAAATAAAGTGACTACCTCATCAAATTTGAGATACCATTGACAAGAAGCTTGTTTAAGACCATAAATAGTTTTCTTCAACTTACAAACTAAGTGTTCTTTACCACTTTCTTTAAAACCCTTAGGTTGCACAATGTGAACTTCCTCACCCAAATCACCATTTAAGAATGTCGTCTTGACATCCATTTGATGCAATTTTAAATCAAAATGAGCAACCAAGTTCATAATTATTCTAAAGGAATCTTTAGAGGAAACAGGAAAAAAAGTCTCATTATAATCTATACCTTCACGTTGTGTAAACCCTTTATCAACCAATCTGCTTTAAATTTCTCAACCTTTCCTTTAGAATCCTTCTTGGTCTTGAATACCCATTTACAACCTATCTGTTTATTATTAGAAGGAAGTTCCACTAGTTTTCAAACTCTGTTATGATTCATTGATGCCATTTCATCTTTCATAGCATTAATCCAGAAATCAGAATAAACATTATTAATAATCTCATTATAAGATACACAATTAATAACATGACCTATATTACAATCACCTTCACCAAGATAAACCTCATAATCATTTGAAATTGCTAACCCTCTCGCCCTAACAGACCTTCTAACAGGTAATGATTTAACTACAATAGGCTCTAGAGAATTGTCAATAGGAAGAGGAAGATCGATTGCATCCTCATCATCACCACCTACTTGAACATGAAACCTTATAATTCTTTCAATGGGATAAAGGTAAAGGAATGGTTGCAATTTCATTTTGTACACTATGAATAGGCGATTGAGAAATATCTAGATCAGCAACATCTATCTCAAAAAACTTCGCAATTATAGACACTACAATCCTTATGTCACGTGCAAGACAATAGAACTTATATCATTTAGAATGGGTTGGGTACCCAATAAAGTAACAACGAGTAGTTCTTGGGTCAGTCTTTTTCTCATTTAGATTATATATTTTAACCTCATCAGGACAACCCCAAACACGAAAATGGGTCAAACTAGGTTTTATACCTGTCCATAACTCAAAATGTGTTTTAGGTATAGATTTGCTAAGGAAACGGTTCAAAATATAAATGGCAGTTTTAATAGCTTCACCCCATAAGAATTCATGTAAGTTAGGCCTACTCATCATGCTCCTCATCATATCCTTTAAAGTACGATTGCACCTTTCAACGACACATTTTGTTCAGGACTACCAGGCCTGGTATATTGAACAACTATTCCATATTCTTGCAAATATTTGATAAACTCTCCCATATGTTGACCAGTCTCATTATATTTGCCACAATATTCACCCCCTTGATCATACCTCACAATTTTAATGACTTTTCTTAATTGTTTCTCAACCTCAGTTTTGAAAATTTTGAACATTTCAATAGCATCTGATTTCTCCATTATCAAGTATAAATAGCCATAATGTGAAAAATCATCAATGAAAGTAATGAAATATTTATTGCCACAAATAGTAGGTCAATAAGGTCCATTAATATCAATATGGATAATATCAAGAAGATCTGAACTTCTATTAGCACCTTTCTTTTTATTCTTAGTCAATTTACCCTTATACAATCCACACAACCATCTAGGTCTTCAAAATCAAGAGAAGGAAGAATGTCATCTTTCACTAGTCTTCCAATTCTTTCTCTAGATATATGAACAAAACATTTGTGCCATAATGAAAAGGATTTTTCTTTAATTAAGAATCGTTTGGCCACAACATTGGCTTCACAAGAAGGTTCACAATCTCTTGCATCATCCAAACACAATATATATAAATTATCAAACAAAACACATTCACCGATCAATTTAGAATTTAAAAACATATTGGCTCTTCCATTACCAATAGCTAAATGATATCCAATCTTATCCAAAATAAAACCAGAAACCAAATTTCTCCTAAAAGATGAAACATAAAAGGTGTTCTCCAAAACTAGACAAAATCCATATTCCAAGATTAACCTAACTACTCCTACTTGCTCAACATCTATCTCCAAATTGTTTCCTACTCTAAGCTTGGACTCCCTTTCATTTGGCTTTTGTTTGCTTATAAACCCCTTCTTCTTTTTTTTTTAGCCAAGCTGTGAATTGTTGGCAATCTTTTCTTTTATGACCTTCTTTAAGACAAAAGAAACACTTCACATTACTTTTGTGGACAATTCCAAAATCTCCTCCTCTCTCAGTCTGACTTCCACCATGCCGTTTAAAATTATGATTCCATTAAGGAGCATAATAATTAGGTTTAAACTTACCTCTATCCTTTTTAGGATCAGCTCTAAGTTGTATCAATAGCATGACAACTTCACCCTTTTCTTTCCTAATTTTCTTTTCCTCAGCATCACATTTGGTTATAAGGTCATTAATGGTCCATGTAGTGGTTTGGGTGTTATAGGCAGTCTTAATTTGGCTGAATTCACAAGGCAAAGTGTTTAAAGCTTGGTGAACAATAAATTCATCAGAAATCTCAAGTTTAAGGCCTCTAAGTTTAGTTTGGAGGTTAACCATATTTAGAATATAATCCCTTTACATTCCCACTATGGTTATATCTCATACGGGTCAACTAATTCATTAGGGTCCCAACCTCAGCTTTATCGAATACAAAATATCTATTTTCTACAGTAGCAAGGAAAATTTTGGCAGTAACATCTGTGGGCAAACTATTCCTAAGGTATTCAGGAATAGCTTTCCTCATGGCCATAAGACTGAGACAATTCGATCTCTCTAACTTGACATGTAGTTCTTTTTCTTCAATATTACTCTTACGAGTGGGTTTAGCAGACTCATATTCATAAAAAGCATAATCAATCTCACCCATTCCCAAGACAAACAAAACGTCATCTTTCCACCTCTTAAAGTTTGTGCTCATCAAGAATTCAATAGTTACAGTACTGTTGTTGAGACTAAAAGAGACTGGTTGCGCAAAACAAAAACATGTATTAGAATTGGGCTATGTACAAAAATCAAATTTATAATTTACACAATCTATAAAATTCTAGCATCATTACATATTCTCCTTTGGGCAGAACATACACATGTAATAGAATTTTTAGTTATGAAGCACACAATTGAGATCACACTAGTTTCGAGAAATCTATCCCTTTTGGGCAGATAGACTCTCTAGACTAATGCAACTCTAAGCACAAATAACTTCATCTCAACAAGCACTCCCAAAATCAATGCATCTAATAACTCCCTTTGGGCAGGTTATTATATACATTATTTCAAAATGATCTCTTCACAAAATTAAAATAACTCTACGAATTTCAATGGATGTTTCACTTTGGCGGCAATACCCATATCAACCCATAAAATTATTTTTAATTAGAGATTTATAAAAGCCAAATTAAAATACATACTAAACACAAATATATATTTCAAAAATATACAAGGCACCAAACACAATATACCTTAAGTTTAAAATACATGATCATTATCTCATATATGTGCAAAACAAATATTTATTGTTTATTTATTTAATTTTATCACAAAATTAATATCACTAAATAATAAATTGATAATTAATTGTATATATAAACCACCTAAATATTAATATACATATATAATAACAATTATTGAAATAAAATTAAAATATATCATGAAGTACATGAATATAAGCTTGCTTATATAAATATTTGCCCGCATAAAAAATTAACAAATAATTGACTCAGTTCAGCCAGCCAAGATTAAGGTTATGAGCCTCGCGATCGTGGGTTTGAGACCCATGACATGCATCCTTATCCCCTTTTTTTTTTTTTGTTACAAAAAATCGATCTTGGATCGGACAGAGAGCCATCACCGATCTTTGTTCGGAATATCAACACCATCAACAAACAAAGAATAAACAATCACTAAACTCACAAGATCGAGAGTAAAGCATAATAAATCAACTTTATATTATCATGAACACAATAACAAGACCACACAAAAGGAATCATTTAATCTCCAATTTCTTTTGTTTCAATAGGTATATACCGATCTTGGCGAGCCGATCTTTGTAAGCAAATTGAAACACAAGAAAGGGATAAAACCGGGGCATACCAGTCGGCATCTGAAGCCGAGGGTGGGACAGGGCTGCTTGTTTTCGCAGTTAGATTTTGGGACCAAAAGGAAAAGCTTTTCTGTTTGTTTGAGTTTCTTGCAGAAGGGAGAGAAAGAAAAAAAAATTGCCAGAAAAAATTTTGGCTAACGCAGGTTTCGAACCCGCAACCTCTAATGAGAGTCACTTGCATCACCAACCGTCTGAGCTAATTGAATAGCTTGTGACGGTAGAAGCAAATTAAATATATATCAAAGCGAAACAACAACACTGATTATCAAAATAATTTTTCTTTTTGATTAACAATACAAAATATCTAGGTTTCTAAATCATGTACCACCTATAAGTTCCGATACCACATGTTGTAATTTAGGATCTAGTACATGAATTTAGAATACCATTCAAAGTTAAATGGAAACAAGTTGCATACCTGTTTGTGTTGTAGTTTCGAAATTATTCTACGCCATAATTATAACCACTGAAAATTGAACATTAAGATTATAGGTGAGAAGGGTTAAAAATAAAAGCTAGGTCTTCCTCTCCTTGACCTTCTCACAAGACAGCTACAATAGGCGTAGTAACTAAGGTTAGGGTTATCAAGGTAGGAGAGGGGACTTAGTCTATTTATAATAAATTTTAACAAGTTCACCCATCATAGGTTCAGATTAAAATAGGCCTGCACTAACCGTCTTCCATATCAGCCCACTAAAAATGTCACAAGCCCATAACTCATTTGATCATTATTTTAATTTAGCTTACCCGCTAATCAATAAACTATATTATTCAGTCCATTTTATAAATAATTAAAACAAACCCATAATAAATATTAGCCCACACAAAAATTCCAACATCAACATGCAAGTAGTCAACGAGTTGCGAATTTCGTGTGGCAGTGTGTGAATGGCGTTGTTGCATTGTGGTGTCCCTTAATCGCATGGGATGTGTACTTTAAAGAGAGGTTGATGAATTGTATTTAGAGAGATCAACAATTAAATTTAACTAGGAAGGGTATTTGTGGACAAAGCTGAGAGAAACCTATTGACCATAAGGGGAGATGTATTGGTTTCTTGTATTAGTTGATGTTTTGGTAAATTAGTTTAAGGTAGAAGTTATAAGGTAGAAGTGGTTGGGTTTAGATTAGGTGGGAGTGTTGTAGTAGGAGATTATGGTGGGGTGAGAGTTGCTGATTGTGGGGTAGGATTAGGACACACATATGAGATACGTGAGGAAAAAAAGAATTACCTGTAGTACCCGAAGGAGAAGGAATTGTATGCCCAATGATGTAGAGCCAAAGTAGGGAGCTGACCTACATGTTAAAAGAAATAGGAGGTACATGTTTAAAAGGAAAATTAGAGATATCAAACTGCACATGACAAGCCAAATATATATTGGCAGTTTCAGGATCCAAACATTAATGAGCATAATGGGATGGAAAATTGACAAGATAAACACATGGTTTTGTGTGAAAAAAAAATTATTATTATTATATGGTCGCCATAATGGAAAAACTGCATAATCGAAAGGTTTTCGACATAAATAATCTGGGACCTTATTGAATAAAAAAGATAATGGTGATTTATTTTTAGTGACTAAAGATCGTAAATTATTTATGGATATATGATAATTCTTTATTTTTAGTATCTTTAGGACTAGTTTTTTTGTTAATTGAGTCTAATTTGGAAAAAAAATCAGATAATGTCTCACTTTTGGCTTCTATTTTGTAGTTTTATAGGAAATCCTGAAATTGGAGCTGATTGATGAATTATGAGAGTTTTTTAGGTGAAATTATGCAATTTTAGAAATTCAGGGACTGAACAAAATTTGACAATTCAAGGATCAATTTTGATATTTTCTCAGACAGAATTTCAGTCCCTTCCTAATACAAAATAGGAAGAGTTCGTGTAGCATATGGAGAGTCCGTGCAGCATATTTGGGGAAGCACTGGGTCCCATTCAAAAGAGTAGAGTTTATTATTTTTTTCCTAATTGGTGGACGATGATATTTTTCCTATTTTAAGAGAGACTAAGGAGAGTATAAATAGGAGGAGGAGAAGTCTTAAGAAAGGGAAGTCTTTTGTTTATTTTGTTTTTCTAGACATAAGTTTTTGTTTATTTTTCTGGAGAAGTTGTCTACAAGAGGAGAATTATTGGTCATCCATCAAGCTCAAAGAGAATTAGAAAATACAAGAGTTTTATCATAAAAACTTTTCTATTTTATTTTCTTTTTATTTTGATGTTGGCTAGTAATTTCATTGTGAACTAAATTAGTTAGGGACTTCGGTATGATGAACCCTAAGATGAGTTTTGAATTATGATTTTCTTTAGATAATACAATCTTTTCATTATTTTATGGAATTAAATTATGTTTACTCTTTATTTTCTTGAATTGATATATCCATAATAATGATTCTTGCCTTACAATTATTTAAACTTAGAATGAGAAATCAAGTTTGTTGGACTAGGATGGTTAATCCTAAGTCTAAAACGAACTAGATTGATCATCACTAATATTTCAAATAAGTGTTGATTTTACAGAAATAAATAAATCTCTCAAGAAGAAATGAAAGGAGTTGATAAACTCCAAAGTGACATGTAAATCGCGACCGCAATCTAGGATTCGCGACCGCGACTCATGTTAAGACATGTTGAAATTCAAGCAAGCGAAATAGCGAAACCATTCTCGGCCGCAACCTTTGGAAAAGAAGAAGCCAAAATGTGACAGACGAATTCGCGGTGAAAGTCACGCCTTAGTCGCGATCGTGAATTTCAAATTAACTCAAGAGGGAAGCAAGTCCACAATCATAGCTTGACAAGTGTCCCAAAAGACTGTTGGAAGTTAAATTTCGCGGAGGCATCTTGTTGGTAGCGACAGTGAATCCTGTGGAAGAAAGATGACCTCTTTGACAAATGGATTTGTGTCCTCTGTCGCAGCTTGTGCAAGAAAACTCGCGACCGCGACTTCTGAAAGTAGGTAAAAGACAACGGCTATATTTTCCTGGTGAACTAATAAGATGCTGCCACGTGGATTAGCCGTTAGACACAAACAGTGTTTCCTTTTAAGAATTTGGATTTTGCGACCACGAAATGCAATAGCGACTGCGATTTCATCTTGACAAGCATTTAATGCAAAATCTGTCTGGCATGTCTCAAAGATTTGATGAGCTATGATCTGCAACGTCTCTTTGGCAAAGTTTGGCTATAAATACTCCGCTAAACAACCATGAATAAGGTTGCTAAGGAATTTATTACAAGTGATTAAAGCTCTCAATCTTTGCTACTCATTTTCTTCATTTTCTTTATGAAATTGTAATTGTTAGGTGTGAGCATTAAACACCAAGTTGTGAGGTTTTATGTTAGCCTGTAAAAACACTTCAAGAAAGGTTTAAGCGTGAGCCTAGTGAAACACTTGAATGAGGTTTTGTGTTAGCCTAAAAACACATTGTTGTCAGGTTTTGTGTTGGCAATCAAAACACAAGTTGTATAAGTTGGGTGTGAGCTTGAAAACACCATTGAGATAGTGAAATATCCAATTGATTAATTGGGGAGTAGATGTAGGGTCAATTATACCCGAACCACTATAAATTGGTTGTCTCTCTTCTACTCTTTCTTCTCCCCTTTATCCTCATTTTTAAAATTTTTATTCACCAATTCAACCCCCCTTCTTGGTGCCTAGGGACAATAAAGTTATTGAATAGATTTAGCACAATTGAAAGGAGTTATAAGTAACCCTAGAGATAGGATAACATAAATCCTCCGGATTAAAGCCAAACCTAATAGTGAAATTTAAGGGAACTATAATGCAATTTTAGGAGTTTTAATTAGGAAGAGATTCCAATTAATCAACCTAAGATTATATGTTAATTATCTTGAGAAGGATTTTAACATACTAAAGGGATTTTCACGGTTCCATAAATATTGAATTAGATTGTATTGTTGAAAAATTAATTTCTTAATAAGTCTGAGAGGATTCAATATTTGAGTGTTATTTGTCATATTGGTCTTTTTTTCCCACTCTCTAGTTCATATTTTCATTATTCTAGTTTGTTGAATTATTTTATTTTAGTTTTTAATTAGTTAATTAATTCACTTAAATTTGTCGATTACATAATAGAGAAAGAACTAATACTAATACTAGTACTTTTAGTCCTCGAGGGATCTACATTCGATATTCCTTTGCTACACTATACACGATAGGTGCACTTGCCTACTTGATCTATAAGTGTTGGCTTCGGACTGTATCAAGTTTTTGGCACCATTGCTCGTGAGTAAAATATTAGGAACACTTTATGTCTAATAATTTAGCCAATTTTTCTTTTTCATAATTTTTTTCATTTCATTTTACCTTTCTTATTTTAGTTTCATTTTTAATTTTGTTGTGGTCTCTACTCTTTTCAGGGACTTTAGCGTTGTATGACTCGAAGCAACACAACTAAGCTGGAACCTAAAGACCCTGAAATAGAGAGAACTTTCCATCAAAATTTAAGGCAAAAGCATCAAGAGAAGGTTGAGCATAATGAAGAGATAGCAATCATGGTAGATCGTCAGATGATTATGTTTGACTATGCCAAACCCACTGTGACAGATGTTGGAACAAGCATAGTAAGACCCGCTATCACAACCAATAATTTTGAAATCAAGCCAAATATCATTCAAATGGTGCAGTAATCAGTACATTTTGATGGTTTGTTAGATGAGGATCCAAATTCTCATCTTGTTGATTCCTTAGAGATATGCGACACTTTTAATATCAATAGAGATACAGATGATGTCATTCGTTTAAGGTTATTCCCATTTTCATTAAGGGGAAAAGCCAAATGGTAGTTGAACTCACTTCGTAAAGGTTCTATTACTACATGGAACCAGATGACAAAGAAGTTCTTATTGAAATATTTTCCACCTGTGAAGTTAGCATGATTAAGGAATGATATCTCATCATTCATTCAATCTGATTTCAAGTCACTTTATGAGACGTGGGAATAGTTCAAGGATTTGTTGAAGAAGGGTCCACAACATGGGTTGGATACTTGGGTTCAGATTCAAACATTCTATTGTGGATAGAATCAAATGACTCATGAAATGGTAGATGCAGTGACAAAAGTTTTCTCAATAATAAGACACTAGATGGAGCTCAAGCGTTGATTGAGGAGATGATAATTAATGGATATCAGTGGCAAACCAATTCAAGGAGTAATAAACCTGCTAGCAAGTTAGGTTGAAGCTTTGAATATGAAGATTGATGGATTGGTTTTAGCACCCCAAATGGGTCAAATGTTGCAATATGACTCATATGAATGGGACATAAAAGCCAAGATTATCCTAGTATGCTTGGAATGTAACACGAGCAAGTGGACTATATGGGGAATATTCCAAGATCACAAAATAACCCCTATAGTAACACCTATAATCCAGGATGGAGAAACCATCCAAATTTCTCATGAGAGAACCAAGGGCGACAAAGGAATAATCCTCCATCAGTGTACCAATAACAGTAACAACCACCCTAAGAGAAGAAATCAAATATAGAAGAGCTAATGACCAAATTCATCCAAGCTTTCGATGCTCGACTCTAAGCTCAAGATGCCATTTTAAAGAATCATGAAGCAACGTTGAGAAATCAAGAAGCTTCCATCCATATTTTAGAGAATCAAATTGGACAGCTTGTTAAAATGATTTCAAAAAGGCCACAAGTGAGTTTGCCTAGTAATACAAAGACAAATCCTAAGAAACATGTAAATGTGATCACCTTTAGGAACGAAAAGGAATTACAAACTAGACCTAAAGCTCAAGTTTAGAAGAAGGGTGTAGAAGAGATCCAATACCAAAGTGATACACATCCTAAGCCGGTTAAGGAATTCAAACCTATCATTCCATATCCCACAAGACTTAAGAAAGATCACTTAGATAAGCATTATGGTAAGTTTCTTAAACTCTTTAGGCAACTCTACATTAATTTTCCGTTTGTTGAAGCTCTTTCACAGATGTCCAAGTATGTAAAATTTTTGAAGGAGCTCCTAGCCAACAAGAAAAGATTTGAGGAGTTATTTACAGTGATCCTTAGTGAGGAGTGTTTGGCCATCTTGCAAAACAAGCTACCTTAAAAGCTCAAGGATCTAGGGAGTTTTACTATTATCTGTCTTATTGATGATTTAACAATTAATAGGGCTTTAGTTGATTTAGGTGCGCATAACCTAATGCCTTATAAATTATTTGTTAAGTTAATATTAGGGGAGCCTAAACCAACTAAGATGAGCATTCAATAAGTTGATAGGTCAATTAAAGATCCTAAAGGTATCATTGAGGATGTGTTGGTTAAGGTAGACAAATTCATTTTTCTAGCTAATTTTGTCATACTTGATATGGATATCGATGTTGAGGTTTTATTAATTTTAGGTTGACCTTTTTTGGCTATAGGTAGAGCTTTAATTGATGTTAGTGCGGGTAAATTAGCTTTAAGGGTTGGAGATGAAGAAGTGATCTTTAAAATTTCTGATGCTTTTAAACACTCACTTGATTAAGATTACACTTGTAATTTCATTTATTATACTGTTTCTGATTATATACTGACAATTATGTCTCGAGATCCATTAGAGCATTGTAGAGACAAGCAAGGAGGAAGGTGTGAGAAGTGAGCAAGTAGCCTATCTAGAGGCTAATGAACCAATGATAAAGGAGAAAGCTTTTGAGGACATTGATAGGAGTAAGGAGCATAAATTAAAACCATCCATTGAAGACCTACCCACGTTAGAGTTGAAGAAATTGCCCGACCATTTAAAGTATGCATTCTTGTAAAAAGATTCAAAATTATTAGTGATTATAACATCTAATCTGAAAGTGGAGCAAAAAGAGAAACTTTTAACTATACTTAAGGAACATAATAGGGCAATTGATTGGAAGATCTCAGACACAAAAGGAATTAGTCATTTTTTCTGCACACACAAGATTCTCATGGAGGATGACTTTAAACCAGTTATGCAACCACCAAGGAGACTAAATCCTAACATGGAAGAAGTTGTAAAAGCTGAGGTAATTAAATTACTTGATACAATAGTGATTTACCCTATTTTTGATAATTTGTAGGTGAGCCTTGTACAGGTAGCACCAAAGAAAGAAGGAGTAACGATTGTTCCAAATGAGAAGAATGAATTAATTCCCACAAGAACCGTCACCAGGTGAAGAGTATGCATTGACTATCGAAAGTTGAATGATGTCACAAGGAAAGATCATTTTACTTTACCTTTCATAGATCAAATACTTGAGCGACTATCAGGGAATATGTATTATTATTTCTTAGATGACCTATCCATTTACGTTCAAATTCCTATTACTCCAGAAGACCAAGAAAAGACGACATTTACTTATCCCTATAGTATATTTGCTTATTGTCGAATGCCTTTTGGATTGTGTAATGTACTCACTACTTTTCAACAGTGTATGATTGCAATTTTTGATGAACTTGTGGAAAATATTATGGAAGTATTCATGGATGATTTCTCTGTTTTTGGAGACTCTTTTGATTTATGCCTTCATAATCTAGAAAGAGTGCTTAGATGTTGTGAGGAAACCAATTTGGTGTTAAATTAGAAAAAGTGTCATTTTAGGGTGCAAGAGGGATAGTTTTAGGGTATAAAATCTCATGTAAGGGGATTAAGGTAGATAGAGAAAAAAATGAAACTATTTCTAAGTTGCTACCCCTGATTTCAATTAAGGCGATTAAGAGTTTTTTAGGGCATGTTGGGTTTTATAGGAGGTTCATTAAGGACTTTTCTAAAACTGATAGGTCTTTAACTAAGTTGCTTGAAAAAGATGTGCCCTTTGTTTTCACTCAAGAATGTTTATAAGCATTTAACATTCTTAAGAAAAAATTGACCAATGCCCCAATCATGGTAACTCTAAATTGGACTATTCCTTTGAACTAATGTGTGATGCAAGTGACTTTACAGTAGTGCAATTCTTAGACAGAGGAAAGATAAGCATTTTCAGCCCATCTACTATGCTACTAAGACTCTCACGGACACTTAAGAGAATTACACAACTATGGAGAAGGAGTTACTAGCTGTGATTTTTCTGTTTGATAAATTTAGTTCTTACTTGTTATTATCAAAGTTGTTTATACTGACCACTCAGTTCTATATTTTTTGCTCACTAAATCAAATGCAAAATCTAGATTAATTCGATGAATTTTACTATTATAAGAGTTTGATCTAGAGATCTGTGATAAGAAGGGTGTTGAAAACCTAGCAGCTGACCATCTATCTCATTTAAAGAAGCTCGATGAAGCCGAGATAAATGATCAATGTCATGAGGAGCATCTTTACGACGTTGAAGAGGTAAGTGATTTGGATGTTCCATGGTTTGTTGACATAACAAATTTCTTGGCAAGTAAAGTTCTACCAACAGGAATGTCTCATCATCAAAAGAAAAAGTTCTTTTTGGATTTTAAAAATTACTTTTGAGAAGACCCCTACTTGTTCAAAATTTATGAGGATCAAATTATGAGAAGATGTGTCCCAACTTCAGAATGATGGGAAATCTTAGGCCATTACCATGCTAGACTTGCTTGAGGACATTACAATGTAAATAGGACATCCCAGAAAGTCTACGAATTAGGTTTCTATTGGTCGACTATCTATAAGGATGCCCAAAGGTATGTAGAGCAATGTGATAATTGCCAACGCTCATATAATATCTCTCATCGTGATGAAATGCCTCAAAACTATATTTTGGTATGTGAAATATTCGATATTTGAGGTATTGACGAGGTACTGACTTCATGGGCCCCTTCTCAACTTCATTTGAAAATAAATACATCCTAGTTACTATATATTATGTTTCTAAGTGGGTCGAAGCACAAGTTTTACGCACAAATGATGCTAGGGTTGTAGTTAAGTTCCTTAAGAAGCTTTTCTCACATTTTAGCACACTTCGAGCAATAATAAGTGATAGGGTACTCATTTTTGTAATGCACAATTTGAAAAGATGCTTAAAAAGTATAGCATTACACATAGAGTTGCAACCTCATATCACCCTCAAATAAGCGGTCAAGATTGAGGTAGCTAATAGGGATCTCAAATAGATTCTTGAAAAGACGATTGCACAATCTATGAAAGATTGGTCCCTTAAGCTAGATGACACTCTTTGGGCTTATAAAATAGCTTATATAACACATATTAATACTATGCCATATAAGTTAGTTTATGGAAAAACATGTCATTTGTCTGTAGAGCTTGAGCATAAAGCGTATTAGGCTATAAAACTTCTTGATTTTAACCCTGACCATGCAGGTGAAAAGCAAAAACATCAAGTGAATGAGCTTGAGGAATGGTGATTGATGGCATATGAGAACTTCAAATTGTATAAAGAGAGGGCTAAGAAGTATTACGACAAGAGGATTCGTCAATCCAAGTAGTTCAATGAAGGAGATCAAGTACTTCTTTATAACTCTCGCCTCAAATTATTTTTAGGTAAGCTTAAATCTAGATGGTCCGGATTGTTCACGGTCAAACAAATTTTTCCTTATGGCACAGTCGAGGTAACACATCGTTTGAAGGTCTGGACTGTTCATTTTCATTTTCAATACACAACTACGGAAAAGGTACGTTTAAAATGAACAGTCAACGTTTGAAGCTCTTTCTCAAAGGTGAGTTCAATAAGAAAATGGTTCGTGAGGAGTTAAAACTTCTCAAAATTTGAGTAAGATTGCTTACAGCTCCGTCGAGCAAATGTTTATTTTTGTAAAAAAAAATTATTAATTAAAAAAACTAGCATATATGTGGTTTTCTACCATACAACTATGCGTAAATGCATACAAATGGATTGTCAAAATCCTTTTGTGTGGTAGTGCTTATGCAGTCTAAGCCGCACATATGTGCGGTTAGGACTGCACATGGGCCAGCTACTAAAAAAAAAAGAATTTGTGCAGCTTGGGCTGTACACATGTGCATGCCACCACACAAGGGATTTTCATAATCCTAGTTATGGCAGGTCATGTGCGATTAGGACCATACATGGGTTGCTGGGAAGATATATATATAAAAAAAAAATTTCTACAACCACCCTTACAACTCTCATATTTTGCAGACTCTTCCTCCATAGCCAACCAAAAACAAACCCCTCATTCTATTTTGACCTGCAACCCGTTCATCTACTCCTGCCCGACTACACATCATAACCATCCCGACCCGGACATAACTAACTCCTAAAACCAAGACCACTACAACCAATTCCTGACCCAGCACCACGTACCATTCTCCTTCACTACCGACCTGGCCTCACTCCTTTACTACTGACCCGGCCTCACTCCCCAGCAACTCCTGATCTGACTGCACCCTCTACCAAAACCCGATCCATCCTCCTCTCCTATCATGACCCGTTTAGCCTTTTATTTTTTTTTTCCAACTTGTCCCCATTGCACACTTCAATTCCAAGAGTTTTTCTGATATGTACTTCTTATTTATTATTTTTTACTTGTTAGTAAATTCTAATTTTGCTTTAGGACCTAAGATTATGCTTCTACTCTTATTGGTGCTTCATTGTGTATGACTCTATTTAGGTATTATCTTGCTAAAATACTTTTCTAATATTGATATCTATCTTGGTTGTGTTGTGTGTGCTGGTTTTCATTGTGAGTTATTTTCCTTGTAATTGCATCATTGCCTAGCCTTTCATGTCTTGGCGTCAACCTTCAAAATGCCCTGCCCAATCTGCTGCCAATTTCAATGACACACGATTCAATTCAATGGTCAATTAGAGTTGGTATGATAAGCATATTTTGAATAAATTCATTAGTGAATGAGTTGTTACTTCAGACATTGATATGTTACTTCACATTCGAGCTGTATTTCATGCATTAGGATGGGAGTGAGTCTTGGATTTTCAGGGTTAATATTGCCCTCAGTTAGTCCATGAATTTTACGTTAACATTGAAAACAAAACGACTAAAAATTGTTTGGAGATTCATTCTTTTATTCATGGTCAGAGAGCAGTACTTACTTGCGCTTCTCTTGAGTTATTTTTAGGAGTTCCCAATGTCGGCCCTTTACTTGTTTTAGGTCTCAATAAAATCATTGGTCAGCATCACATCCCAAGTGATGAGACTTTTAATTTGTCTAGAGCAACCTCTCAATTAGGCTTAGTTGTGTGCAACCAACAAGATCGTTCACGGTACTTAGCTAAACACTTGGATGCCCATTCTAGAGCGATAATTACATTACTTGCATCTGATGTTTTTCCCAAGAATAGTGCTCTTAATGAAGTGAGCCTTAATGATATTTACCTTGCACATAAAATGATATATGGTTTAGGTGATATTGAAGGTGTCCTTTTAGCTCCCATTTTAATCACATGCATTCATGATGTTGTTCGTCTCTTACGGTTAAACAAAAATTTTGTTTTCCCCATCCTCTTAATAAATATTTTTGCAAGTTTAGGTGTTGATTTTGCGAGTGCATGCATGGTTCCTATGGAGTCACAATAGTTATTGGTACTCTTCGCCATTTAAGCTTCTTTCCTGTTGATCACACCCACACTCGCCCATCTACTATCCCAGATCACTCACCATTTAAGAATGATTCCTTTGCCGATGAGATTGCAGTTTTGTGTTCAAACGTTGGTGGTGTCAATCATGAGGGGCAAGTAGGGCCATCACAAGAGCCTCAACCAGGGGTTGGCCAACCTACACAACGTCTATTGTTTGCACAATGCATGAACTCCAAAATCGCTTAGAAGATGTGCAGAACCGAATGTATCAATAATTGGCTCAATATGGTGAGCTCCTTATTCAAATTTGGGATTATGTGCATCGCTTTCTTTCGTCGTCTCCACCACTTACACTTTGAGATTTCAAGGAAGTTTCCTAATTCTTTTGTTCTTTTTCTTTTTGTTTTCATTTTCTTTAATGAGTTATTTGTTAGTTTTGTAGTGCTGAAATCTTTTCCCACATATTGAGGACAATATGTCTTAAGTATGAGAAAAGGTTTGTATTGTTTGATAATTTTATTTTTATTTCCTATTTTATTCTACTTTCTTCATATATATATATATATATATTTGATGTTTTTTTTTTTGCTTTATTATGTGAATGACTTATTTTTTGTTTAGTAGTTCCCTCATTTTCATCTTAACTTAGTAAAAAATATCTAGTTATGCCTTGAATTCACTTTCTCAATTTGCAAACCTTGTTTTCTACCGTAGATATTTAATAATCACTATTTTTAAAGAAAATCTCAAGGTTTAGAAGTTCACAAATTTTGAAAACAAATTTCATTTTTTTTACACTATAAAGAAAGGTTTGAGCCTCTTTTCCTTAGAATGTACTTAATTTTCATAATTCCTTATTGAGTGAGTCCTCAAATAGTATTAAAGTCTCTAAAACTTGATTTGTTATCGTTTTTAGACCACATTATCGAATACAAGCATAAAAATGATTAAGGTAATTTAAGATTAACCACTTGTTCCATTTTCTTTCTTTATCCACCCTTTTATCCATTTAGTTAGCCTCGTTGAGCCTATAAGAACCATATTTTCTTTATTATAATCCCATGTTTAGCTAGCCAATGAAGTCTAGTCCCTTAAAATATTAAATTGATTATGTTTGCTTTGGGATGGGATTTGGTTTCTACAATTACAAGAGATTGTTTCATGAAATTAATTAGAAGTCTTCAGTATGGGGTTAAGTATTTTATTATTTGGCATGGAAATGAGAGAAAATTATTTGATTAATTGCTTGATTTTTGAATAGTTACCTTGTGTGATTTTAAAATAACTCTTCTTTCTTCCTCTCAAATACAAAAAGTCAAAAAAATAATAAGAAAAAAATAATAATATAAAAAGAGAAAAAAAAAAGTTTAAAGAAATCAAAGAGGAAGAAGATGATGTATTTCTTTATCAAGGCAGTTCAATTTTATTTGTAAAAGATATCAAATAAAGGCCTAAAATTTCTATTATTTTTAAGGTCCATGAGAGTGGAATTATGTTTTGAGCGTGAGATTTGTTTTTTATTGAGAGATCATGTGAGTTTCATTTAAGAGAAACATAAAGATAAGAATAATAGTACCTAACAAACACTATCGAGATGCGAAGATAAATATGGTAAAGATGAAAAGATAAATATGGTACAAAATGGACAGATGGTGAAGATAACACTAATCATGTGAAGATAATTCTCATCATAATAAGATGAGCATAATTGTATTATGAAATCTTTTCAAATGACAAGGGACTACTTCAAAGAAAATAACTTATTGCCAATTAAGTTAAAATTATTAGGGGAATGAACAAATTATAGCTACCAATTCATGAGCTCTACATGTTCAAAAATAGTTGCATCAGTTATTGGTGATATAAGGATGTTTGATAAAAACTGCAACATTATTATTGAATATAAAATTGGAAAGCTGAAATGGATAAGCTATTTACATCCTTACTTTATGGCTATGCAATAACCCTATTTTGTTCCCTGATAGAGAAGATGGCTACAAAATTGATATTCAAATTTGACAATGATAAAACAAATGCTAGAAAAGAAGTAACTATGAGTGAATATTATGCATATTGAATGCAACAATGATGGGCAGAGGGACATCTTATATTATATGGCAGACGTTTATTTTAATAAGTTATCATAGATGCATATGTATGTGTCAAGGAAGAATGGTCTAATTACATTAAGCACAACTAGCAAAATCTCCAATCGACAATGTATTTTGAAATTCATGAAGCTTATACTAAAGGGGCAACAAACATTAATGAAATAGGTAAATCAATAATATTACCATGAACTCATATAGGTAGTCCACGATATATGTTAGAACTTTATCATAATGCTATGACAATTTTCAAATTTAACAATTCTTTAAACTTATTTATTACATTTATATGCAATTTGCAATTGCTTGAGATTCATAACATGCTAAACCTAATTCCTGGGTAAAGACTAAAAGATAGGTTTGATGTTGTTAGTCGCACTTTTAAGGCCAAAATTGCTTCGATGATTAATGATTTCAAAAAATACTAAAACTTTAGCGATTTAATTGCTTTCTTATATATCATTGAAGTCAAAAAAGAGGTATGCCCCTATCCATCGTTTGCTCTAACTTGATAAAGATGATAAATTGATAACAATTTCAACTTTAGATTCTTACATTTCAGTTGAACTTCCTTGCATAAAGCATGAGCTTGAAGCTTATCGAATTATCTTGAAGTTTATGGCTGATGGCCCTTGTGGCGTTGCTAATCCTTCATCATCATGTATAAAGCAAGGCCATTACACTAAATATTACCTAAAATAATATATAAAGGTAACCACACTAGATAAAAATGATTTCCCTTGTGTTTTAGATAGAACAACGGTAATTTCATAGAGAAAGTGGTGTGAGACTTGAGAACCAATTTGTCGTTCCTTACAATAAATATTTGATTATTAAATATAAAGCACATATAAATGTTAAGTTCTCTTCAATGTCTTAATGGATAAAACCTATTTAAGTATTTAAAAAAAGGAACAAACAAAATTTAAGTTGATATACGAGCAATTGAAATGAATGAAGTTCTGATTAATCAAGTCCAAACATATCCAGTTTGTCAATATATGTCATCGTATGAAGCAACTTGGTGGTTGTTTGACTTTTCTATACATCATGGGGAACCATTTATTGAGTGGCATCTAGTCCATTTACTATTAAAGAATCAAATTTTAACTCAATTAAATCAAACTTTAGGATCTATAGTGCATAACCTAAATGCAAACAAGACAATGCTAACAAAATGGATGGAAACTAACAAGCTAAATAAAGATGTGTGTGCTTTAACATATTTGAAATTTCCAATGCATTAGGTTTAGAATAATAGAGATAAAATATGGACAAGGTGGAAAAAATGATATTCCTTTGGCCGCATTATTTATGTCATTCCTAATGCTGATGAATTATACTATCCATAAATGCTTTTAAATATTATTTAGGCTTGAAGAGTTACAATGATATAAAAACTGTTAATAATATTGAATCTTCAACTTCTCAGGAAACATGTAATGCTTATGGATTATTAGGTAATAATAATGAGTGGATTGAGGCCATAAAAGATGCATCTTTATAGGCATCCTCGAGACAATTTCATAGGCTATTTACAATCATTATTATATTTATAAGGTCAATGAACCTTTAAAACTTCTAAATAATCTTTTACAAATGATATTTGTCATTCAATTCAAGTAGCATTAAATGTCCCAAATCACTCATTTTGCATGATCATTTAACGAACCTAGTACTATCTAAATTGGAAGTAATCAAAATTCATCCTCATTAAAAAAAACATGGATTGCCACTGTTAAATGTACCAACATCTAAAGATATTAATAAATGTCCTATATTGGAAGAGCTTAATTATGATGTAGAATAATTGGAAATCATGCATGTCCAAATAGTGTAAAGGCTAAATCAAGAATAACAACAAATTTATGATATTATACTAAACAGGATTAATAATAAGTTGAGTGGCTTATTTTTTATGTATGGACTTGGAGGAATAAGAAAAATATATTTGCATGAAATAATTATTTCTAAATTACGGTTGCAAAGTAAAATAGTTTTGGTTGTCGCATCATTTGGAATTGCAGCACTACTTCTATCAGGTGGACGAATAGCTCATTTGAAATTCAAAATCCTTATTGATTTGACAAATTATTCAATGAATGAATCAGAAAAGGAACCTAATTGGCTCTGTTGTTAAAAGAGACGTCTATTATTATTTGGTATGAAGTGCCTATGAGCCACAAATATTGTTTTAAAGCAATTGATAAATCATTAAGAGATATAATGAGAACGGTGGATCATGATATGTCATAAATGCCATTTGACAACATTTTTGGTTATGCTTAGTGGAGATTTTTGGCAAATTCTCTCTATTATTTACAAAGGGACTAAAGAAGAAATCATAAATGCTTTGATAACAAGATTGTATTTATGGAAGTAGATTTGGCTCCAGCTAGTCCCAAGAGGAGTGCAAATAGATTTTATTAATAGTTCCAGCTATTTGCACTCCCTTAGGGATTTTAGCTATTTGCACTCCCCTAGGGAGTGCAAGAAGCTCCAAGAGGAGTACAAATAGTTGAAACCAGTAGATTCATTTCTCTTAAAACAAATATGTGTTTACAAAATAATTCAACTAACATAAGAATAAACAATAACCAATATTTTGTTGAATGGCTTCTAACCATTAGAGATGCTACAACCCATTCAATCTCAATTTCTGCATTCGATGATGAAAATAATTGGATAAAAATTCCACTTGATTGGCTTTTAATTGAATGTTATGATCCTATTAATGGTATGATTATTTCAATTTATAATGAACTTACAAGTCAATATGAAAATATTGAATATTTGAGACAATGCTCAATGGTCACTTCGAAAAATGATATTGTTGATACTATTAATGTCAAAATATTGGATTTGTTGCCAAAGTAATCTAAAATTTGTTATAACTTTGATTCAATTTGTAAGACGTGCAAATTTTGATGAATTGAAATACTTTATCCATCTGAGTTTTAAAATTCTTTGGAGTTCAATAGATTTCCATCGTATGAATTGAAGCTTAAAAAATATGCTCCAATCATGCTTTTACATAATATCAACCCTAGCATTACTGTGATTGTAACATCCCAAATTTTTTCAAGTTAATGAACTTACAAATTTTAACTTGTAAATAAAACAAGAACAAAAATAAAAGTAATTTAATTGGATGATTAATTTAAGTAATTTTTATAATGCTTATTATTTAAAAAAATGACTTATTTTATGATGTCATTAATAGATTTATTTTGAGGATGTTAGTGTTAACAATAATAAATTGACTAATGGAATTTCATTGATTATTGTTAAAATTTAGAAGGATTAATAGAAAAGGGTGATAAAAATGTGGGTTATTTTTATAATTAATTACGTTATATTTTGATAATATGACTAGTAATAATAGAGATAAAAAAAAATCTTTTGCTCTTCTATGATTATAAATTTTTCCTAAATTCATTTATTTATAACCTTAATTGAAAGAATTAAAATTAGTTATGGATCATTTTGGTGAGTTGGCAAGATTAAAGAATTAAAAAAGTAATTTTGTAACAAAAAAAATCCTTCTACCACAAGAAGAAGCTAGAAACGTGAGTTTTCTTTTAAAAATGAGAAGAAAATAGTTGAAATACAAGACGGGATGAAAGGAAAATAAAGAACGAAAAGGGGAAAAGAAGGGTGTCGTGCTTGGCTTGCTTTGACGAAGACAGTAAGCGACAAAGACAGGTGAAGGACAAATTGGTTTTTGCAGAAGCTCATGCTAAAGCCGTTGAACTGCCTAGAAATGGCAACAAGAATTTGAAAAATTTGTTGCAGACAGAGTTGCACGGGCACAAATGCAGGGGATGACAAAACAATTTGCAAATTCTAATAAAAATGAATCAGTTCTATAGTGGAAGATGGGTTGAGGTTAAGGTTATTATCTGTAGAATTACAGATTCTATTGTGTTAGGCGTAAAACAAACTGGCAAAGAAAGGCATTCTGGGTGGTAGTGGTGGTACGCCAGCAGTCACCTTAATCTGCAACGTGGGTGCCCTGTGCCACTACAGCGGTTGAGGTAAGAACCAACCCAGAAATTTTAGTTTATATTATTATAAAATCCTAATAATTATTTAAAGCAACTTTAATTCTAGGAGTAGCCTTAAATTCTTAATGGAATATCTTATGGAAATTTTTAAGGCATACTAGCTCATTTTTCTGATTTATGGATTTCAAGATTAACTAATTCTATTGTGATTTTATATTTATTCTAATGGATGTTTACGTATGCCAAACACATGAAGAAATGATTCTTTTAAAAATCTTGGTTAATTTTATACGTTATTTGTTTGGAATTAATTTTTTATTAAGAATGTTTGACTTCTTTTCCTTTGTTGTTGCTTTAGAATTTTGCGGATATAAATTTTGAATTCTGCAGTTTAAATGCTATATTTTTAGTGTTTAAATAAGCTTTCATGAATGTATGACATTAACATTTTAGACACAAATAGATTGATGTGAATATTTGGTTGATAATTGGTTATTGTGGGCCTATTCTGCCTTCATTATAGTTGTTGTAATTCTAGCATTAAATTTAACTTCTTATAACAGATATGGATGCGCTTTAATGGCTAAAAAAATGAACGTTATGGATTCCTTGCTTGTACGAAGTGGGGAGAACTTATATTGAATCTTTAACCAAATTTTTTTTAAGGTCTACTTGGAAATTCAGGCTATGTAATAGTAACCTTAAAATGGTTTTCCTTAATACTAGGAAATGGACAAGCCTTGATGCTTAGCGTTGGAGCTAAATACCATCAACAACTTTAGTTAAACTAAACTTGTCAGCATTTAGCCAATGGATTTTGAGCGAACTCCATTTATGAATTCCTTCCATACTTTAAACTTTATTAAGATTGTTAATTTAGTATGTACATCCAAGGCTTCTTCAAATGGCGCTTTTGACATTATATATTTAGGATTAGACTTATGTTCTAACTTGCGCACTTGATGATGCTTAGAAGTTGTATCAATACCAATTATGTTATCGATTGTATAAGTATGGGTGCAAGTTGATTGGTTTCATGACCTAATTATAATTGTATCAAAAGCCATATTTGAGTCACCTCAATGCTTGAATGGGACTTAATGAACCTAATTTAATTGAACCTTCCAAATGTGGTAGTATGAGTAGAATTTAAACCTGCGCTTTAAAAATTTCTTGAGGATGTGATTTGATTTATTTCATAATGAGTTGTACTTACTATGATGTTGTTATAATTTTTGTTTTTTTTTACAGTTTGGTTTGATAGACATATATATTATAAAGGATTAAAAACAAGTCGATTATATCACTTAGGCTCAATCCTAACTTATTTAATGTTTTACTTAAGCATGCTTATAAATGGATGAATAATGTCACTTAACAAACATGATAATTAATAAAGATAAAATCAACAATCAATGGGTGAACCCTGCATATCTATTTTAGTGCTTTGAATTGCCTTATAACAATTATTGCATTTCTCTATTAAATTTTATGTGATAAGCATGACTTTGTATAAAAGCAAAGCTTTGTGGATTATAATTGTCGAATCTATAGCTTTGTGGATTATGATTTTGAATTTACGATGCTATTATTTATGTGTTGTTGAGCAATTGATAGTCTAAAGTATTACAAATGAATGCACCAATTTTGTTGAAAGAACTACGTGGTTTTGATTCCCTATGGAAATGGGATACGTAGGAAGCTTGAGTTTTAAAGTGTAAATTCAAGTCCAAACGAAATATAAAATAAATTTAATTCTTTAGTATTATTTATAAGTTGTTACTTTTATCTTGGTTTTATACAAAGAGGTGACATTAGATTTATATCTTTATCAATATATTGAAGAAATTATAAATATGTTTGAGTTATAAGATAGTAAAGTTTTCTATTTTATGTTTACCTAAGCCCATAAATTATTGCTTTAAAATTTTTCAACTTAATGATTTGAATAGATTTTTGCAATTACTCATATAGGTTTAGATATAAAATTTTATCCTTAAGTTGAAGCAAGTTATATGAGTAAATGGTTATTATTTTTTTTTTTTTGGGATTTAAATTAGAATGCTTGTCAAAATCTAATATATGAAATATTCTAATTATTTTAAGGTGTTACAATAATGGTACAAGGTTATTAATCAATGAATTAGGCAATCGTATGATTAAAGCCACGATAGTCTTAAGAACTCACATTGGTGACATGGTGCTTATATCGAGCACCGTGTTGATAATGTCTGAAAAGAAATGGCCTTTCATTATCAAATGGAGATAATTTTCAATTAAAAAAATCTTATTGTATGACAATAAATAAGATTCAAGAACAAAACCTTAAATATGTTGGCTTATATCTATATGAGCCTATTTTTAGCCATGGTTAATTATATGTTGCTCTTTCAAATGTCACATTGAGAGAAAGCATTCAGATAACTATATGTCAAGCAAAAACTTCTTAAAATCCTATACGTAAGTTGTATACAAAAAATTTTATTTTCAAAGAAATATTTAATGACATAGCTTATTGATTTCCATATGCTAACATGTATATATTGTAAATTGTATATGTTAACATGTTAATTTTGTTCCCATTTCCCTCCCAACTATGGTGATATGTCTATTATCAGGGATGTCATATGTTGCACCTGCTTTGTTAACTAAAGATAGCAAAAATGTAAAAATTAAATTGTGAATTGCCAGAGATAGGATTTTTTCAACCCTGATGAATTATTCGACTTTGACTTTTCTCCTTATTGACAATGAGGTTATGTTGTACATTATGCAATATTAAAGCACATTCAAAATTCTCATATTATCGTTTAACATTTTTCCCCCTCACATTATTTTTTATGCATTTCTTAAGGGATAACAATACAAGGATTTATTTGAAAAGCATATGCACAATGCTTTAAGCCTTTGCTCATTAAAGGACAGATTTACCATATTTTTGGCTTTGAAGTTTTGAAATCAAAGAAAAACTATAAGACTAATAGTCACCCTTTATGGACTGAGCTACCATATAATGCATTTATTAAGAAAATCGATGTGGATGATGACATAATTCCTTTTGATAAATTCTCTTTTCTTGAATTCTCTAATATGATTGTGTGTGTTGAAGATGATATTTTCTTGATTGGTGCCATTAACATAATATGCTTTTAAATCATGATGTTTTATTCAATTGCATTGACTCTATCATACTTACATAATCGTTCTATTTGCTATAGAGTTTGTTAGTCAAGTAATATTTGTTAGTTGTGTTGAAACCATTCTTCTAATAAATTGAACATCAAAGAAATAAAGCATGGAATTGTTAAACAAGAAGTAATCTTCTTATGTCCATATCATTACGTTAAACATGTTTAATATATAACTATTTAGATCTAAGTCTTTGTCACACTTTGGATGTAGCTGAGAGGTCCTAGATGTAACATTATGGCAAAATACTGTAATTGGCTTCCTAGAAGATGATGTGTTTATTAAAGAAGCTGATGGTCTAAACATTCTTACACGTATAGCAATGTCAGGAAAATCGTATAATGGTACTTACGCTTCATCGTTTAGAATAATTTATGTTTTCTTATTAAACCAGTTTTTGTTACTATATAAATTATATAGTAACCCAAAGAATTGTATGCATGTTTTAGACTCTATTAGCCTAAATGTATTTCAGTTACAGAGATTTTTGTCAACCATAACATCCTTGATATCATTGCATTTCGTGATGGGTGGAGAATCTCAAGTTTATTGAGCTTACATTACACACCTTTTAGTACAAATTCATGGTTATCATGGTTTTTGTAGCTTGAATTATCCTTATAACAAAATTGAATGCATTATGCCTATTGCCAATGCATTTATAGACCTAAAAGAAGAAAAATGACTTAATCGCAAAACAATTCTGGAACTTATTAAATTAGATGTCCATATTGACAAAGTTCAAAATTTCTTATTTCTTAACACAATTGTTTCTATTTATTAGCCAAATAACCATGTGCTATGTATTGTAGGACACAAAATTTACATGCATTATGAAAATGAAAAGCCTTAATACATCGATAGGATGGTGGTATAAGGCTTGCCCCATTTGTAAAAGCAGCACTTGCAATTACAATGATATTATTTGGTGAAATGGGAAATGTAAGCTACTCAAAGTAATTCTAACCCTCTGTTAATGTCTATGTGGATCTTATTATGCATATGCTTTTTTCTATTTATATACTCTTACATGTTCCTCACCATACTTGCCTATATACAAAGAGGTATAAATTAGATCTGCAAGTTGAAGATCCAACTATATTTGCTTCGTTCTTTGTATTTGGTCCCTTAGTAATTGATCTTATCGGTGTTCCAGCCATTAGCTTGGTCTAAAATTTAAGAGAAAGGAACTCAATCCCTTTTTTCCTCACCTGAATATATGGCTTGGCTAAAATTTTTTAGATAGGTTGACATTACATTTGAGATTACATTTAGGGTTAGCAAAATTTTTAAAGCCAATGAACAAATCCAATCTTCCCTAACATTGCTTTTTGCAAGCATCAATTTTTTGATCTCTCCATTAGAAAAAAACGAAAAAAAGAAAAAATCATGCTTGTAGAAGTCACTCTTTCTTTCCTCAACTAGAGCAACGTTTAACATCGTCTTCCTTATCTTCTGATGCCAAAAATAATAACTCTCTCATTGCAACCATTGATGATTGCCTCTCTTTATCAATTCAGTTCTCACTTAAGAAGTCATGTATTGAGTATAATAATTGCTCTTAAATATAATGTTCTTCTTTATACTTGTTTTTTGCTTATACTTATCTCTTATTTTGTACTTTCTTTTTACACATGCAAGATTTGTGCTCTAATGCCAAAGACTAAATGATACATCCATGCTTCCCCTCCCCATTTTTTATGTGATGCATTTACTATTTGTATTGTAAACATTTGTATTAACTATATTATCTTTAACCATAAATACATTTTTTACTGTTATATTATCAACCACAACAATGCATGAGTGTTCATTTAGTCTCCATTATAATATGATGTAATAATTTGAAAAAGATTGAGTTAATTAATTATCATTGGCTTTAAAATAATCAATTTCAAATCTCTAAAAGAATTGTAATAGGGTGGATTTGCTTATAGAGAGAAAGAGACTTTGTCATCTTCACCTATTCGAAAAGAAAGAAAGTTAAAATACATAACAAGGATTTTAAATTTGAGGGGACGTTTTTATGGTTTTTCCTAGCAGGAATTATGGAGGTATGACAATATTATGTAGAAATTGATGTAAAGTTAGGCTAATAAGGATGATTATAATTCAAAAGATGGAAAATAATGAAAGTGATGAACAAAGGGGTGATCTAGTCTTGAATGGGAAAGAAGTTGGTATGGATGGTGACTATAGAGAAGGGTTAGGATAATATACGAGATAGTGTAATGAAGGAGATGGATGTAGGAAAGTCGCTGATATAAAAGGCGTCTATTATAGTAGTAAAAAGATGATTGGGGAATTATCAACTAATGATTTTATTGTTAACATGGAGGATCTTATTTCATTGATTATATTATTGAATAGAATAGGGAAATCTTTTTGAACTAATGGAACGATATGGTAGTAGTAGGCTACCTAATAGGTTATAAGATGTGTTTTAAGATTCAAGCATTATGACCTAATAGATATCATGAAGTTATTAATATGGGAGTAAGTATTTTTCTAGTTAATTTCTCTTTAAAGGAGGATTACTTGAACACTTCTTTAAGGAAGGATTACTTAAACATAATATCAGATGGTCCTTAGTTAACTTTTAGGCATTCTTTGATTATTTAGCCTTGGGGTCATTGTTTCAAACCTACAAATGACCATCTTTTAGTTGTCACTATTTGGGTGAGATTTTAGATTATGGCTTCGTATTTATATCATAAATAAGTCCTTTATAATTTTAGAGGCTTAATTGGAAAGCTTGTAAGGATCAATTATAAAGTTAAAGATATACAAAGAAGAAAATCTGTAAGATTTGAAACATTTGCTTTAATTATTAGTACTTTGGACATAATAGGGATCTTTGTCATAATAAATTTACAAGACTTTGAGAAGAAGATGTAAAGAGGTCGTTCTTGAGATAACACTCGTAGTAATATAGGATTTTAGGGAATGAAGTGCTAACAAAAGGAAAAAGGATAGAGTCAAAAAATAAGGTAATCGATACATGGAAGGAATACATGGCCAAAAATAACAAAGCTAAGTTTGTGAGATCTAAATATTGGTTTTTAGTTAATCATATAGAAAAGGAAAGGGATTAAGTTAATGTTATGCAAATTTTAAAGGAAATACCTAATGTTGTTTCATTAGATTATTTTAGAAATCATAAGGTTGTTAATGGTGAATCAAAATTTTTTAATAAGTTTCCTAAATTATGAAGGATAAGGCTATTCCACAACATTTCGCAATTGAAATCCAAATGCTAATATCTAGGCCTACTAGTAATAACCTAAAGGCCAATTACGTTAACATCAAAGAGCCTAGTGTCTAGAATAATTGTTCTAATAGTATTCATACAATATACACTTCTTTTGATAATGCCACACACATAATGGTGGGTGTTGTAACTACTCCCAATGAGTATTTTGATAGAGTTTCCATAGGTTGATCTTGACCTATCCTAGGGTATTTATAGAGGGAAAAGGGGTGCAACTGAGCCCAGTGGCTCGAATTGCACAATATCCCTTCTTTTTCCACACTCTTTAATGATAAGATCAAGGAATATTCTAAAGTTTAATGTTTGAAGGTTGTTTGTACATTGATGTACAACACTTTTAGCCTTGATGGGTCATAGTCACAGTTCCTTGCTGCTAGATTTTTGTGGATTGTCTGTATAGCTCTTTAATGGTCTGCACAAACCTCTTCAATTGGTTGTATAACCAACTAAGTTGGTTGTACAGACAACTATCTCACTCACTCAAAGACTTTCTTGGTTTGGGTATTTGAAAGGGTAGGTTTAATTCAAAGTTTTTTTCCAAGCTTTTCCCCTTTCTTGGGCATTGTTTTCCTACCCTTTTAGGGAAGAATTCAAATAGTTTCTCTTTGTTGAGTTTGCATCCTAATAACTCAAAATCTAGTGCTCACATATAATACACTATAGATAGATATATAATATTTATAATTTTTGTTCAAAGTCAATAATAAACTTAAACAAGTAACATCCATGGACATTGCCACCTCAAGAATTAATTTTTGTACGTAAAGAGAAGAAAAATTTTAGAGTTGTGAATTTAATTTGGTCTAACTTGAATACATGCTACGCAAAGTTATTACAATAGTCTCACTATTAAAAAGCAAAAATGTAAAGATAAGATGAAGAAGAAAAATAAGTGATAAAGGAAAGGAACTTTTCTCAAAAGACAAAATAAAAAAAAAGGAAAAAGTAAATCAAATTTGTAAAAAAAAAAATTGCAATCTCATTAAATAGTCATAACTATCATTATAATAAAATTTAATAGTTGTTATCATTATAAAATAGTCATTATGGTCATTATAGACTATACAAATTTTTTAACCATTGTATAATGGTTATAATGATCATGTGAGGTAAAAAAAAATGCAGCATAATGACGGTTACATTACATAATGGTCATTATTTAAAATCACGATCCTTAGACAAGAACTATGAGGGTCATGTGTATTATAATGGACAATATTTTTAAAATTAGATTGATCAATAAACTGGTCAACTAAGCAGCTTTTAGTGCAATCAGTTTGATTAATTTGACCAATTCGATTTAATTAGTTTAATAATAAATAAAATTTAAAAAGTTATTAAAGTAGCTTTAAGAAATTATAAAAATATTAACAATATATAAATATATTTATAATAATTAAAAATAAAACAATAATATTAAAAACCGATCTAAATCGAATCAAATCAAATCAGTTACTAATATAATTTTTAATTTTTTCAATTTGAAAAATGGATTCATCCAATCCAATTTTCAAAACATTGACAATGGATTGAATTTTACGAGCTATTTTTGTTGTAGAGGAGAATGATATTTGACTTATAGGGTAAAGGAGTTAGTATTAATTGTGAAGGGAGAAGATTGGGTGGTTGACGAAGGTGTAACTGGATTGGAAAGGGCTTGGGAGCCAAAAGGACAAGAATTGATAGAAGAAACGTAATACTATCTGTCATTTTCATGACTCAGCGCTGAGTTTTGGAGGGAAAGAATGAATGAGGAAGGTATACAACCAGTAAATGATTAAGGTACGAAAATTATGAAAACGTTAACTCTTTGTTTGGAAAGAGACAAAATAAGAGAAGAAAAAAAAAAAGAGAATTATAATTTTCTATTGTTTGGGAATGAAAAAAATAGAGGGAAAAATAATTTTTATTGTTATTTTTATTTTTTTTTATTTTTCCTCCAAAATAAATAGAAAATGAGATGATTGAATAAAATTATAATGAATTTTAATTTTACTCTTAATATTTCAATTGAATGAGGGAAAATAAATTTATTTTTTTCTTTTTTTTCCTCTATCCAAATATATGGAAGGAAAATAGATAAAGGAAAATAAAATTTATTTTTCTTCATTTCCTTTTTATCTAAATGTGAAAAGTGAAAATAAATGAAGAAAAATAAAATTTATTTTACATCCTTGTTTTCTTTTCTCTAAATAATTTGTCAAACATAGGGTAAGTCTGTTTGGATGATGAAATTAAAAATTGAAATTCAGAATTCTAATTTCAATTTCAATTCTACCAAAATTGAAAATGAATTAGAATTCTAATTCTAGTGTTTGGATCATGAATATTTTATTAAGTAACAGTCCTAGGGTGGGTCCAGAATTTGAAAACTTGATTGGGCTTAATATTTTAAAATTTATGGAATTAGTATGAAATCAAAATTCTAATTTTTAATGGTCTATCAAATACTAGAAATAAAATTCTATAACTTAATTTTAATTCTCAATTTCAATTTCAAACTCAATTCCATGAACCAAATGAATCCTAAATTATTTTAAGTATTTAACTAATATTTTATATTTAATTAATAGAAAATATATTAAAATAGAAAAATAGATGTAATAGTTTAACAAAATTAAAATTAAAAATACTTGAGTATAATATATAAAAATAAAAGATGATTTAGTTAATTATACCTAAATATAAAAGTTTAATTAACCAAAAAAAAAAAAAAACAAATGAGTAGAATTAAAAGGTTGAGCAAGGTGATTTCTTCCATTTTGTTTATCAAAGAAAATTCTACTTAGTTGAGCATATGGGATAAGGGCTGGTGTGAAAATAAGAATTTGTGAAAATGAATGAAAAATTTCTTTTTGGTGACAAGATATAACAATTTTTTCTAAGAATTGACTTTTTACATCCTATGTATTATAAAAGCATTTTAAATGATAAAACATAAGAAGCTTTTAAACTTAAATTGAACCCAAATATTGGATGAATGAAGTCTCAATTTGAGAAAATATATCTCGTCAAGCATGACTGGGGTGTTTTTTTTTTATTTTTATTTTTTTTATTTTTAAGCAGTTAAATTATACTATTATAAACTTTTAAAGATTAGCCGAAATGGTTAAAAAATTTTATTATTTTTTTAATTTTTTGAGTTGAATTTTTAAAATCAACACCTAAAGATAATTGATATTTTTAAATATATAATGTAGATGTGGGAGCGGTAGATTTTTAAAATCACTTATAAAATAATTTAATCTCAATTTATATGTGAACTAACCTAACTATAGGCTTATCAAAATATAAAAAAATATATAATATTTCTAAGCTTTAAAAATATATTTAACTTTATAAAAATAGCATAATTATATTTTAAATCTAATTCAATAATTATTTACAAAAATAAAAAACTTGAAATATTAACTTTTTTCAAAATCAACTTTTAACTTACAAAAATACAAAAAAAAAAAAAATTTGGTTATCAACTTTTTTTTTAAAGAAAATATATTATCAGTTAATAAAATTAATCAATATATAATTAATTGTGATATTAGTCTTAATTTTAGATGAGTGTTTGTCATTTATCAAATAATTATATTGGTAATATAATATTTTTGATAAGTAGAAATATAATATATTTTATTTTATCTTATCATATATAAATTAATAATTAAATATTTAGTTTTCTTAATTTACTCAAGAAATATAAAAATTTAACAATATACTAAGTTTTTCATATAAAAATAATTTTAAAAAATAAAAAATATAAAAAGAGGTTATTCACATTATGTTTTTAGGACTTTAATAATAATAAGTATTTAATTTCTATATAATAAGATAATTTTAAGAGAACTAAGGAAAAAATAATAGCAAAAAAATAAAACAGTGAATTTTATTATTTTTCCATCAAAATAATTTATGTATTAATTATAATTATAATTATATTGTTATTATTTATTGCTTAAAAGTCTAATTAGATAATAATTTTTTATAAAATAATAATAAATTTAAATTACTATTTATATAGTAATTTTTAATTATTTAACTAGTTAACTAATTATTTAATAAAAATAAATATTAAATTATTTAAAATTTATTATTATAATACACAATTAATGTTATGAAATTTTTATACTATAGTTTATACATTAGCGACTAATTTCTTTTAATTTTTCTCAAAAACTGTTGTTTGCTATAAAAAAAAACCAAATATTCTTCTTAGAGCATGTTTAGGATTCTTTTCTCAAAAACTGTTATTTGTTATAAAAATACCAGATATACTTCTTAGAGCATGTTTATTATTTTTTCTCAAAAACTGTTATTTGGTATAAAAATACCAAATATACTTGTTAGAGCATGTTTAATATTGCTGTATTATGAAAATCTAAATTTTTATTAAATTATAAAAATAATTTTATTTGTACATGGAAATAATTAAATATATTGTCAAATTAATATTTATCAATATCTTTAAATATTAATTTTTTATTCATAAAATTTATATTAAAACTTAAAAATCAATTAAAAAAGAAAATTTAATATAAAATTTGCCTCAAACTTTGCTATTGCGAATAACATTTACCCACCAAACTCACCATTATTCGTTTTTTCGTGCATGTTCCTTGTTCGCTGCATTTCTTGTCCTTCTCCCGGTGGAGGCCGTCCAACGCGTGCAACAGCTTTCAGCAGTTCTTGCTTTTGTTTTAATAGTATTAAGGTCCGCACGGCGACAATCGGACCGAGTTTGGCGCTGAAAATTCTTTTCTTTTTTTCTCCTTTGTTTATATTAGATTCAAATTCCCATCCTTAATTTCATCTAAAGGCCTGCTGATTCTTATTAACCCAATAAATAAATATCTAACAAGACGACTTTCATTTTGGGCTCTTGACCTTCCTGTCTCATAGACGATTGCAGGTATGCTGAATTCTCTCTCTCTTCTCTGTTCTTCGTACTTTTTTGGCTTTTTCCAAGGTGAATGCATGTCTGTGTGGCTGTGTTATTTGGTTGGTTGGTTCTCTGGAAAATGGAATACAATTAGATAAGGATTTTGTTTTGGATTTTTTTTTTCCCCTTTTGAAACGAATCCTTAGAAAATTTATGCCTGCAAAGAGATTATCGAATGAGGATTTCAATTAATAGTAAACAAACAAACAGGGCTATTGTGATGCGATTTTGGAATCTTGAAAATTTACTGTATGATAAAGCAAATCAGTGAAACAAAGTGCTGACCCTTTCGTTGGGCTTTGACTTTAAAGAGTTGTACACTGGTGCGCAAGATCTCAAAGGTCAATACTCTCTCTCTCTCTCTCTATATATATATATATAATGGCGTCGGGAGGCTCGTGCGTAGTCATCTCTTCCCTTGTATGTTTGCTAATTGATCTTTGCTTTTTATGGTTCATTATATTGTGCCTAAGCCATTTGAGAATGTCATGATTCATCCGCTCCTGTAAAGTCTCGCGTTCAATAAGGTTCTCGTATGAGTTAGGTGACTTTAAATGCAGTTACTCAATTAACTTGCCTAAACGCCTGCTCTTCTGTATTGCATTGACGATGATCTGTATGTTAAGATTGTCAATGTGAATTACTAATTTATTGAACTGATCCAAATATCCTTTTTAAGGTTTCTCTTTCCCTCCTTATAATTTTGTGGCGTCCTTTTTTGCTTTGATACAAGATATGAACTGCGTTCTGAGTAGGGAAGCGAGCTGTTCGAAGTTATGGTTCTAATAAACTATGGTAGCATTCCTGTGGTGTTCTCTACAATGTTGTTGGAAAATCTTGCACGATATAAATCTGAATAAGTTTACAGATTTATATTATCTCTAAAAGTAGAAGATAGATTAGAGGATCCATCTTTTTCCCAATATTTTTTAATGTTCAGCATTTTAAATTTTTGGGCATAGGATTTGATTACACTCATGAATTTCACTAAGAAATCCATGAGTCATGCCCAAGAACATAAAATATAAAGTCAAATTCCAATCACATTAATATAAATAACAAATTGAAATTAATTGTCACAACTTAAATTACTTACTTCTTTTACAATCCACATAGGAAAAGTTAAAGAGATTTTTCTTTTTCATGGAAAAAAGATTTTTCTCTACTGACAGAATGAACATAAAAAGGAAGGGAGAGAAAAATTCTACAGATAACACCCCTAAGTTATCTATTTTATTCAGAGAGTTCTTCTCATCCTTATCTTTTACAATAACATGTAGGGATCCACGACATGGGTGCCCGACCCAGCAATCCAATACTGGGATAGTGATTGGTCTAAAATGCTTAAGGCTAGTGAACTGAGGTCTTTGACATCAAAGACTTTGCTTGATTCTTTCCCTTGCATTATCGGTTTTGTATCCTCGATGTATTTGTTGATATTGTGTTTAGTGATCTGCTCTTTGTTTCTTGTGTTTTTCCTTTTTCTTATTGGTGCTCAATTCTGAAACTATGTTGATAGTTCCTGCTTCTATTTTCACCGACTAAATAGGTGTTCGTTGTTTGGATTTAGCAAGCAAAGACTCTTTAGATTTGAATACAAGCATGAGCTCCCTAGCTTTTATTTTCATTACTGAATCATACGGATGAACTTTTTAGATTTGATTATATGCATCGTAACAAACAAGGAATAACACAATACATAGCAATCATATTCATGTGAAACAAATGAGGAAGCAAGATAACAATTACATAAGAAATATTTTTGCATAAAATAGATTCAGTAATAATATGAAAATTAGAGTTTGTCTATCATAATTTGTGTGTATTTGTGTATATTAATAAAAAACTAAAATAAATATATATCTTTTATTTGTAATAAGTGCCATTAATAATTGTATGATTTTCTATAAAAATTAGTCGCTAATTTGTGCATTGCATAAATTATAGTATAAATTTTGTATAAAATAATTAAAAATAAAAATAATTTTAAATTAATATTATTTAAATTATTTTATATTTTTATCATTTAATTTAGATAAATAATTAATTTTTTATATTTTTTAATTGACTAGTTTGTAGTTTTTAATTAATATAATATAATAATAGTATATATAGCTGTTAGTAACTTATTTATTAAAATATTAATTTAATAAATGATCAACATTCATTATAAATAATTTTTATGATGAGTTTGATCAATGACAATTCATCTTCTATCTCCATTTTTATATTATATATAGATAAATACAATTGTTATTTTATAATGTTAATATATTAGTAAAACCTTAACTAATAATGATTTTAGATTTTATTATATAAAAAAAATATTCTACAAATCTTAACCACATTTTAATAATGTTCATTTTATTTTTTTATTCATAGTTTAATCATTTGTGTATTTAGATTTTGTGTGAATTTCTCTTATCATTTTTTTTTATTATTTTTCATTATAGAAGATGATTTTATTTACTTTCAATTATTAATTACTAAAAATTTAATAAATAAAATTTTATTTGCATACTTCTAATTAAATTTTACTTATTTAAATTAAATTTCAATAAATTATATCAACAAAATACAAATGTGAGAATATTCTAAAGTTGTATAACCAAATATCAAAATGAAAAAGTGTCGTATATTAATTAATAGATAAAAATTTATCATTATTTCAATTTTATTATATATAATAGATTTTATTTAATTGAATTTTTTTGAAATTAAGAAATATTTATAAAATTTTTTAAAGTAAATGATTTTAAAAAATTACACCTTATATATTAAATATTTTATGTTATATACTATATATTAAAATTAATTTATATATAATTAATACTAAAATTAAATGTTATGATAATTTCCTTATCAATAAAATATATGCATTTTATATTTACTTGTAATTTTATTTTCTAGCCCAGTTTTTATTAATTGAATGCTACAATCTGGCTCAAAAGGCCTTTTAACTTTTTAATTTGTCTTATCACATTTAAAATTGACTTTGATCCTAATTAAAATAAGAGAAAAGGTGCATTCAGGCTCCTCAACTATTTGGCATGACTCATGTAGGCATTTGTTAACCTTTTTGTTCCCACTACACGACACATCTTCTAAAAAGAGAACAACTAATTCCTTTCATCATCTTTTAATTTAACAAACATTAACTTAGTCTGATATGAAAGGTTGAGACTTACTAAACTCTCTCTGATTAGCTAGTTATTGCTCCGCTAAATGAATTAGGATTTTTGCCTAATAAATGTAACTCTTTCCCATAATATAATATTATAACTAGTTTTTTTTAATGCTTATATAAATAGTTTGAAAATCATTTAAATATTTGTTTAATAATATTTTTTTCATTTTTACGTTTAAATTCAAAAATTAATTTAGATTTTATAAATACTATGGTTCTGCGAAATATATTGTACAAAAAATATTCTTCTTCTTTTTAGATTCCATTTATCTCATTGAAAATGTTTTACAAAAAAATATTAATATTATTGTGGTAAAAAAGAAAACTAAGTTATTTTCAGAAAAATGACGTTCTATCTTGAAAATAATAAGTCATTTTTCGGATTTTGATAAACTCATTTTTAAATGAAAAATAAATTATATAAACACAAATATTTATTACTATTGATCATTTTTAACTATTGACATCCATCATTAGTCATTGTCGGCCGATATTGGTCACCGATAATAGTGAGACCCACAAAAAAATTATTTTTATTAGATATGTTTTTTATTAATATAAATATGAAATATTTATTGAGTCTCAACCTTTCACATTTGATTAAGTTAACGTCTCTTAAATTAAAAAAGAAAAAAGGTGTATTCAGGCCCCTCAACTACTCGGTGCGGCTCATGTAGGCTCTTGTTGAACTTTTTATTCCGAGTATGACACACATCTTTTAAAAAGAGAACAATTAAATCCTTTCGTCATGTTTTACTTTAATAGACGCTAACTTAGTTTGATATGAAAAGTTGAGATCCACTAAATATTTTATATTTATATTAATAAAAGAATATACATTAAAAATAAAATTTTTTTTGTGGGTCTCACTATCACTTGTGCCCAACGTCAATCGACAAGAACTAATGATGAGTGTCAATAGTCAAAGATAATAAACAATAATAAATATTTGTGTTTATATAATTTATTTTTCATTTGAATGATTTTTTTAACATCCAAAAAATGACTCATTATTTTCAAAATATAAAGTCATTTTTCTAAAAAATAATATAGTTGTCTCTTTATTTTTCGTTAACCAATTTTTCTAAACGCATTAAACAAAGGAAAATGAAAAAAAAATATTTTTCTGTAAAATATTTTCAATGAGATAAATTGAATCTAAGAAAAAGAATATTCCTTGTATAATATACTTCGCAAAACCTATAACATTTATAAAATCTAAATTAATTATTAAATTTATTATTTAAAAGTTGAAAAGTATTATTAAACAAATATTTAAAATGATTTTTTAAATAAAATGAATAAAATATAAATATAAAATTTTGTTATAATATTATATTATGGAAAAGAGTTACATTTATTAAGAAAAACCCTAAACATTTAGCGTGACAATAACTAGCTAATTAGAAAGAGTTTGGTGAGTAATAACTTTTCACATCATATTAAGTTAACGTCTATTAAATTAAAAGATGATGAAAGAGTTTGGTTGTTTTTCTTAAGAGATGTGTGGCGTATTGGAAACAAAAATGTTAACAAATGCGTACATGCGCTGTGCCAAATAGTTGAAGGGTCTGGATGCATCTTTTCTCATTAAAAGATGATTATAGGACTTAGTTGTTCTCTTTTTAAAAATATGTGTAGTATAATGGGAACAAAAAGTTCAACAATTGCTTACATGAGCCGCGCCAAATAGTGGAAAGGGTTGAATGCACATTTTCCCTTAAAACAATAAACTTATTTTTCTAGCTATTTGAGTATAATTTTTTACTAAGAAATATAAAAAATAATTTTATATTTTTATTAATAAAGATAATTTATATTTTCTAAAACAATAAAATTAATTTTGTATTTTTAACAAACTTGGGACAAATTGAAATTAACTGAAATTTTCAAGTTGTAAAACTTTTCACTATTTCTCTCAACTCAAACAATATAGTACTTTTATTTGTCAACCTATTTAAGTTTAATTTTTTGAAAAACAACATAAATTTGATATTTTTATATCTTTTATTGATAACAATTTATAATTTCTCGAATAACAAAAGCTAAATTTATATTTTCAAGAAAGTTTTTTTTAAAAAAATTGAAATCAATCAAACTTTTACAATTTAGAAAATCTATTATACTTTTCTTCAATCAAAATAATGTAATATTTCTTCTAAGTTATGTAAAAATAAAATATAATTTTGTTTACTCTTTTTATTTATCAAATATATAATAACCAATCATTCTCAATAATCAATTAGTGGATTTATGAATTTCAATATAATTACAAAATTATCTTTATAACCCAATTCAAAATTATTGATTTTGCTTAGGCTTATAAATCTATATTGATTGAATTAATTATTAAGAATAATTAGATATTAAACATTTGGTAATGAAGATATTAAGTATTTAATAATGTAAAGAATAAAAAAATATATTTTAATTTTTAGTAAAATTAACAAAATATTACATTATTTAGATTGAGAAAAAGTATAAGAAATATTTTGAATTGTGAAAATTTGATTGATTTTAAACTTTTTCTTAAATTTCTTGAAAGTGCAAATTTATCTTTTTTATTTCAAAATTATAAATTTTTTATTGATAAAAATATAAAGACTTAATTTTTCTATATTGTTTAGCAAAAAAATTAGACTAAATAGCATGATAAATAAAATTATTATATTGTTTGAGTTGAGAAAAAGAATAAAAAAATATTTAGACTAAAAAATTAATTAATTTTAGTTTTTTCTCAAATTTCTTAAGAATGCAAAATTAATTTTAATTATTCAAAATTATATATTATTTTTATTAATAACATATGAAAAAATTAATTTTTATCTTGTTTGATAAAAAAATTAAATCTAATTATGATTAAAAGTTAATGTGTATTTAATTAAATAAATAAAAAAATTAATATTTTTAACATCAGACCAGAGCTCAAATCGATCAGTTAGCCAGTTTTCGATTCGACCAGTTTAATCGTTCTAATTTAATAAGTTTTTTTAATTTTTCTAAAAATATATATAATATAATGTGTGCCCACACAAACTTAATATGCAGATGGAGATCTTCATCTTTGTCTCCATCTACACATTGAATTCAATCCAGGAACAATAGAAAGGGAAATCTAAAATACCAAGACTTATGTTTACATCTACATTAGCATCTTGAGGTGCAACACAAGGCATTAAACATTTCGTTCAAGTTGAGGCTAAATTGTTTAGTTTAGAATATATATTGAATATGGTTAATCTAGAGATCACTTGAAAGATGATGTTCTCATATTCAGATGGAGGCGGATGAATTAGAAAGAATTGTACCAAGAGCGTATGGCGTTTGGACGCTGACAAAGTCATCGCCGTCACCATCGCCATTGTGTTCATTGTCAAAGTGTAAGATGAGTATCTAGTGGATTGCCTTTCTGCGAAGAAGGAACATCAACGACATGAAATCATTCAAATTCTTGAATAATAATAATAATAATATGAAAACTGGAAAGAAGAAAAAAGAGGAAAAGGTAGAAAAAAGAAAGATTGAGCACATTACAGAAAAGATAAGGGGAAAGTGTTGGGAAATTTTTGAGGTGATGTATGCATGCGGTTTTTTTAGGTTGAATTGAATTAAATTACTGGTCGGCTTTCGATTTTATCACCCGGCCGATCTATCTAGTTTGATTTTGAAAACATTGCTTTTTGATTGATTGAAATTTAATGGATGATAAAATTACAAATAAAAATAAAATATATATTTTATTAATAAGAAAAATTTAAGACATAATTGAAAAATAATTCAACCTTTTTTTTTTTTGTAATTTGCTCTCTCTTTTAATCAATCACAAAAAGTAAATAGCTTTTCTGCATCTAGGTTTTTTTTTTTTTTTGGTTACAAAAGACAGAACAAACTTTTTGTGAGTAGCCTTTATCATCTCTCTTTTTTGGGTCTAAACGCCTTCAAATCAAACCCATCGGTTTGTGTGCTATTGCTGTCTTCTAAGACCCACTCGACGTCCACCAGGTCGAAGTACCTGGTGAAGAAATTCTAGTCGCACTTGCTGTAGAGGCGGAAGTGAGAGCTAAAGTGGACTCTAGAGTGGCGGTGAGGGGCAGAGAGATCAGATAAAAACATCAACGGTTGATTGATTGATTAGCCATACCTCGAGCAGTTAGGGGTGAAGAAATGGAGGGTTTTGATTGCATGGTAGAGGGGGATGATGGCGTTATCAGAGGTGGAGATTGGAAGACGGGTTTTCGTTTGTTCGGTTGCAAGTGAAGTTTTGTGTTCATGGTAGCAACGCCTTTGCTTTATGTTTGTTGTTTATGGCGATGGCAGCAAAACCTCGATTTCGTGGATGTATTAATCTAGAAGGGATGAGATGTTGATTGATGGCCAGAGGAACACAAATGCTGGTTCAATATTGCAAATGAATTTAATAGATTTTTATAAATTTTTCATTCTTTTTGTTCTTTTTCATATTTTGGGTGTTTATGATTGTTAAATTGATTTATTGGTTTAGTATTAACTAATGAATTTAACAGATTTTTCAGATTATTCATTCTTTTCTCCTATATATTTGAGTGTTTGTGTTTGTTAAAGTCATTTGCTGGTTCAGTGTTTGTTAAATTCATTTGTTGGTTCAGTGTTTGTTAAACTCATTTGTTGGTTCAGTGTTTGTTAAATTCATTTGTTGGCTTAGTGTTTGTTAGATTTTTGTTTGTGTTGTTTCTCAAAAATTGTTATTTGCATTTGTTAAATCACCAAAAGAAGAGAGTATTTTAGTCATTTAAGTGATAAAACTTTAAAAACAGCGAGTGAAATTCACTTTGGTTTTATTTGTCAAATGAGTGTTTAATTGTAGAAGACAAAATATTGAGCGCCAATTGATCAAAATTAAAGATGATGTGTTAAAGTAATCAGTCACAAAAAGTTCAAGAGCAGATTATGCATTTAGTCTTTACCTTTCATTTTCTGTATTAATTTTAATCAGATTGCATTTTTTTCATGTGCTTTTTATAACTATATCATTCTAATTTGAATATTCAAACATGCTAGTTTGACATTTATTTTCTTTACACGATACTAACACTAATAATTAATTTTATATATTACTTTTATTCATATTTTGTATTCTTTCATTCGCTTTCAGTAACTAGAGTGTGATGTTGTTGTTCTAGTCATCCCTCCAACTGCCTATGCTTTCCTAATTAACAAGCGGTTATTATTGATTTTGCAGGATGGGCATAACCGTGTTGCTATTGGGCATTGGTGGTGCCATTGCCAATTCAATAACAAATTGCGCACTGAAGATAGGTCCCTATACAAAAGAACAGCGTGATCATGTCAACAAACTGGGCGAGAATAAGAAGAAGCTTCATAGAGCAGCTAAGCGTATGAATGCCAAGAAACAGGACATAGAGGAGAAAATAGAAGAGCACATAATCACAAAGAAGACGACCCATGAATGGGATGCTTGGGTTGAATCTGTGAAAGAGATTGTGGAAGATGTAAAGCATCTAGAGGCAACATATAAAAAAGCTAAAAGATTGCGTCACATAATGTGCTCTTTTTTGTCACGAGCAAAGCTAAGTGTAGACATGGAAACCAAAGCAGAGGAAATAGATTCTCTTGTGAACAAGATGAATTGTGATATAGCAATGGTTGACAAAAAACTAGTTACTTCTGCAGGCCGTTCTTTCGGGAGGATGGCTGAATGTTCATGGGTTAGGAACAATGTGGATCGGATACTGGAATTTCTTAGACAGGAGAATGTGAAGAGAGTTGGGATATGGGCATTTGCGGGGATGGGAAAAACTACAATTATGAGAGGCTTGAATGATAAAGCACGGGAAACTGGGTTATTTGACCATGTCATTTTTGTGACATTAGAAGAGAGAGATACTGAGGAAAAGATATGCAAAAGCATTTTGGAGCACTTGAACTTGAAACTAAATGCGGGGGAGTATATGAGAAGTGCACATCATATTGCGCTTACAATATCAAGAGCGCTAGAAAGCAAGAAGTACTTGCTGGTGCTTGATCAAGTTTTCCAAGAAATTGATCTTAAGGAACTGGGAATCTATGACCACCATAGCAGTGGAAAGGTTGTGGTGGCCACTAGATACAAAGCAGTTTGTGACAAGATGGATATGGAAGATTCTTGGGAACTAGACCAGATGTCGGAAGTTGATGCACTAATGCTGTTCAGGAAAATTGCAGGCGAGGGAGCAGATTATGTGCGCAACAGACGTGAAGCTGAGCTGATTGTAAAAGAGTGTGGAGGGGTACCACTTTTGATCAATGCCGTGGCTACTTATTTAAAGAGTGAACAGAATGACCATGTATGGTCTGATTGTTTGTTCAAGTTGCAATCAAGCACATACGATGATTTGGAACCATTTAGTGAATCATGTAATGTCTTCAAACTTGTCTATGATAGGTTAAGTGATTCCAGGAAAAAATGCTTCTTGTATGGGGCGCTATATCCTCAAGATCATGAGATCTATGAGGATCATTTGATGGAATGCTGGAGAGCTGAACAGTTTATTCCTGCTACTGGAGGGAATAATGATCGTTGGGTATTTAGGAGAGCACGTCAGGAAGGGCATGCTACCATGAAGTGTCTTGTAAATGCATGTTTGCTGAAGAGGTGTAGGAATGTGAAATATGTTTGTATCCCCAATTTATTCAGAACTTGGGCTTTAAAGACTGATGAAGGAGTCTCTTCACTGGTCAATCCTAGCAATGGTGTGCACAAATGTCAGAATCCAATATGGGTTTCGCTCAAGAGCAACAACTTGAACACCTCTCTTGAACAGGTCAATTTCAATATGGTTTCTACCTTGTTTCTCCAGAGGAATAATGGAAGGTTGGAAGAGATTCTAGATCCACTTTTCCTTCTCAAGAGCAAGCTTCGAGTTCTGGACTTGGGTTATACTGGTATCAAATCACTGCCGTCATCTATCTCCAATTTAACCAACCTGAAAGCATTATATCTGAACAATTGCAGTGAGTTGGATCAAATGCCGGCCAACATAACGGAACTAAAGCATGTTGAAATCCTGGACATTTGTCGAACTGGGATTTCTCATTGGCCGTGTGAAATAGGAAAGATGGCTGGTCTTAGGTGTTTGAGAGTTTCATTTATCAGAAATGTTGGCCCTCACCAATCAAGTAAGATAATTGGAAAACTCTTGTTGCTTGAAGAATTGACTATTGTAGTTGATGAAGTATATCAAAACCAGTGGAATACCATTGTGCTGGAACTCACGCAAGAGGTGGCTGGCTTGAAGTTTTTAACTACTCTTCGCATCTACTTCCCGAGTATGAAATGCCTCAAAGCTTTTATTGATGACAGCAAGTCATGGAATTGTAAAGAGACTCAATGGGGTGAAAATACCTTCAGATCCTTTAGAATTGTTGTTGGTTCTTTTTGGAGGGATCATGAAGTAAATATGATTGAACATAAAGCTGAACGACATTTAAAATTTTTTGCTTACAATGAATCTTCACTTGGTGATGGATGTTCAAGTACAATTTCAGAGGTTCTCAAGCAGGCATGCACCTTTGAATTAATTGGCCATGGAAAAATTGAACATTTGTCAACATTTGGCGTTGACAGCATGGCAGGGTTGAAGGTATGTACAATCAAGGACTGCAATGAAATGAGGAGCATCATTAGTGGCAGCAATGAAGGAACTGCTGCACTAAAAGAGTTAAAACAGCTACATTTAATCAACTTAAGGAAGTTGGCTATTATTTATGAGGGCTTGATTGGAGACGAAAGCTTCACAAATTTGACTACTCTTATAATAAATAACTGTCCAGAGCTGAGTGCAATTCTGTCATGTGAGATGATTGAGCGAATCACATTACTGGAACATTTAAGGGTTGAAAATTGTTCAAAAGTGACGGTGATAATTGGAGGTGGCAACCAGGATAGGAACAATCCAACTCATTTGCTACCCAGGTTAAAAAGCTTGGAGCTGATCAATCTATCAATGTTGCAAAATATTTGTCTGGATGACACAGGGAAGTGGTCCTCATTAAGAGAAATAAAGATTGATGAGTGCATGATGTTAAAAAGTTTACCTTTAAGCCTGAACAATGCAGAGAATCTGAGGTTGATCAAATGCCATGAGTCTTTGTGGAATAAATTGAATCTTGTCCCTGACGTCAGAAGCCGATTTCGACCCTTCTGCCAATTCATTTCACAAGTTGAGATTAATATTGAAGAGATTCGTTGACATATAAAGAAGAGGCTCTGGTATGGTTCATGTTCTCTTGCTTATGATAGAATCCTTCAATGTTTTCAATATTGGTTGCTATATGTTTCTGTCTAGTTATTGAACTTGAGTTGCAAAATTGAAAAAGGATTTCTGCTTTGTATTCTATTATTTTCAAATGAATTCCACTCGAGAAACCAATGTTGAACAGGTTGTTAACCATCCAGCTAATCATCTGTTTTACATGATAAACAGGTTGTACAATGGCATGAATGTTGTAATCAGAGATTTTTTACATTGAAAAATGGAAATATGCCTGGTATAGTGCTTATTATGAATACTAAGATAATTAGACAATATTTCATATCCATTCGCACTTAATTTACATATTCAATATTGTTTACTTGGCATAATAGATTTTAGTAGTATCAGGTGAATTTAAAGTTTACTTGGCATTGACTAAATTTATATTTTCAATTACATCATGCAAATGCAATTTAAAACTCCTGCAATAAAGTTTTAGCCCTTCAATTTATTATGGCCTTTCATTTACCATGTCTAATTGTGGGAGCATAAAGCATTGGTTGTGGCGTTTTAACAAAGTTGCTTATTTGAGCAACTTAATGAATATGAAATAGTAAATGTGTAAAATCTAATTTTAGTTTAGCTATCAATTGATGCAAATAACATACCAAATAATATATAAGCTCAAGTTTTCGCAATTGATCATAAGAATCAAAATTTTGTTATAGTTATAGCTTATCCAAAATTACGAAGGATTTTTAATCAGTACTAACAAACTTAGCTGCGACTGTTCCACTAATTACTATAGACCCCTTCGATTTTGTCATATTGCACAAACTCATCCTTCATTTTTATATATTATACTAACTGATCTCTTGATTTTGTTCCATTAACTTTATAGATTTTGTTATATTACGTTAACTCTTTCTTAATTTTTATATATTATATTAATTCGTTGATTGTTTTTCATTAACTATGATGCCGTTCTATTAGATTTTCTATTAAAATTTATGCAAAATATTCATATGCTCCTTAATTTATTTACAATATTCAATTATTCCCAACATTTATGATTTTTTTGCTTTTAAGAGATTTAACAATCTTAAATGATATAACAATAATAATAATAATAAATAACTAAATAAATAAAATATTTTTTAATCATTTTAATTCTTTAAGTTTAATTCCAATATTTTCACCATTTCAAAAATATCAACTTGAACCAAAAAAGGAGGCCTAGTTTAAGTTGCTGAGCTTATAAGATTTTAGCCTTCAACCATATCAATGTTATCATCTAAATCCACGTTTTTCTTTTCCCTCAAAATGAGCAAGTACGTAATGCCTAAAGCCGATGCTTTTTATTTTTGGTCACCAGTCAAGGAGTTCATTTTTCTTGAACGTAGAGGTTTTGTAATTTATGGTGTAGGCATTATTTTTATGCACAGTGATAGTCGCTAAACGATGAGATCTACAGTGTGTCACTTTTAGTATATTATTTAACAATTTCTCCAAATTACTTGCATAGTTTTTTTAAAATTTATATAGATCAATTCTTGTATTCATTTCATTCACATGATTATATAGTACCGCATTTGACATTTATTTCTAAGATATATAATTCAATACTAACTATTAATTTTATGTATTATACTAGTCATAAATTCATGCAGTCATAGATTTTTTTTATTAAAATTTAATATAAAATTCATAGTATATGTTAACATTTTACATATTAATTGACTAAAAGAATATATATTTCAAATCTTTTACTACTTGAAAATATTTCAAATCTTTTACTACTTGAAAATATTATCTAATTTAGAATTCATATTATATTAGAATTGTTGTTTATTTTAAATTAATTTTAATTAAATTATAATTTTAAAGATAATGTAGCGATTTTAGAAATTAATAAAATAAAATAATTATTTGATACATAATAAAAATTATCTAATATAATTTAAAATTTAAAATAATGTTACAATTTAAAAATAGAATAAAATAATTATTTAATATAATTTTTAAGATCAGGATATATATATATATAACATTCAAATTTTGTATTTTATTTGTTTGAATTCTATTATTATAAAAATATAAACAACCAAACTTGGCGTAAGAGGTGACATATTTATGTCACTCTTTGTGTGACTCAATCTTTTCGTATTCTAAATGAATTTTGGAATGGTGGATTTTGATGAGATGGTGGCTTTGAATAATGATGGTACTAATTTTACTTTTTTTAATTGGTTATTGAGCATTGGCGGAATTAAGGGGGGTTGCATGGATTGAAACCTATGACAAATAAAAAATTACCAAGTGGAGGAGGAGAGGGATTAGAAGCAGCCCCTGCTGTTGGCCATCAATAGAGAAAGGGAGGGCTGATGAAGAAGAAGAAGGTCCTCCTTCGGTAAATGGTTCAAGATGTTAAGAAAAAGTGCAATACATTGATGTATTGCAAACAGTCTCTCTATTTATATGGAACCTCAACTGAAAATGGCACAAGTTTTTAGTTTGAGTAGTAGGCAAAATGTTCAGTCCTTTATTCTTGTTCCTTATATCTCCTCTGTCGTCTTCCTTCTTTTAGAATAAAACTAGAGTAATCAACTTCCTTCTTCCTTGTGTTTCTGTTGTTGTCATTAATGTTTGTATCTTCCTCTGCAACTCTTTTTGAGTAAATACAACCCATAATCTTACCTCAACTAAACATGACAATTCTTAATCAATTCATACACAAACCACTATTTTCTGCATTATCAAGAAATAAAAAAACCATTTATTCATCAATCTTTACAATCAGCCACTCGTCTAAATAGGTTGTAATCAAAAGCATCTTTTGTAATAGGTTTGTAGATTAGGAGGGTACAAGAGCATATGTTAAGTTGGATTCGATTTTGTTATTTGACAAATGTTGAATTTTGCTTTTCTTGTTTTGATGTTTTACGTGTGCTCGCATCCCTTTAAATTTCACAAGGGAGAGATTAATTGAATTACAAATTTATTACTTTATGAATTGTGATTGGAAATTTATTGATTTGTGAATTGTGAATTTAGGGAATTATCATTGAATTGTGAATTTAGAATTATGAATTGTGATTGAGGAACATGAATTTATTAAGATTGAGTTGTTAAATAGTTATTAAATTGCACCAAAAATTTTTTAAATTTGATAGTGAGCCCTTCCTAAAAATATTTTCTAGTTTCACCACTACTATTGAGATAGTCAAAAAAAGTAAAATTAATACGAATCCAAATTTTGTAAACATGAGAGATCTGATAGTGCCACACATCCAAATTTGTTAAGTAAAAGAAACATGATGGTTCCATCGAAGATGTTGTAGGAGTTATAAAGTGGCTAAATCACACTTGATAAAGGTTAGAATATAAATGCTAATAAGCTATTACATGTGGTATAAAAGCTTCACTTGACATGATTCAAGAGTGAGCTTGTTAACAACCTACTTCACTTAGGAAACAACACACTTTGAGCTTAGGTGTGAGCTTATTCTATGAGTTGCAAGTTATAGGCTTAACCTAAGATGGCTTGACCCTAGATAGTTCGTCAAGGGGAAGGAGCTTTTTCTCCTTTTACCTAAACTCTTATTAGAGTATCGCTCCTTAATGAGTAAAGATTCTTCTACAAGAAGCCATCCAACTACTAAATGGCACTAGTAATATTTGTCACAACTGTTTCTTCTTATGTCGATACCATGTACAACTTTCCAAGTGGTAGTAGCTTTTTCCTACCAACTATAACATCAAATCTAAACCGTAGATAGTTCATCGAGGGGAAGAAGTTTTTTCTCCTTTTGCCTAAACTCTTGTAAGAGTATCTCTCTTTAAGAGATTCTTTTACAAGAATCCATCCAATTACCAAATGACATTGATGGAACATAAAAGTAATATTTGCCAAAACTGTCTCATCTTATGTCCATACCATGTACAACTTTCCAAGTGGGAATAACTTTTTCCTACCAACTATAACATCAATCTAAAAAGGATTAGGTTTAGCCCATTATACCACGACCTTTTAGTAAAGGTCTATTAAGGTCCACATGAGCCTAACAAGCCATAATACATACAAAGCATTTCAATTGAGTCAAATAATCTAGACCTAGAAGCCCCAATATAAAAGTCAATAGTCCAACTAATAGAGGTATATTGTTTTTAATTTTTTTGGTTCTTTTTTCTACTATAAAATGCTTTGAGACTAAAACACCATGCCTTTTAGCCCCCTTAACTAACTTGAGCACTAGAGTGTCCTCATTGATATTTGAGTTGGCATTTTACCTCACCATTATTTGCATTGCAAGCCACAAAACTATAATTAGGTTTCTTTAAGAAGGATATGTAAACTATTAAAGCTATACCTCTATTAGATTAGCACTATCCATGGAAATGTCAATGAAAGTTTTCAATGAAACTTATAGATTCACACTGTAAAAAATATATATAAATATATATATTGCCACCCATTGATGATCCATATGCATTGGACTTTACCTATTTATCAAGCCTTGGTGTAGGTACTTATAGCCTAAACAATGCACTAATGGATCTAAAGACACTATCCCTAAAGAGGCTCATCTCACTATAAAGTAAAATTACAATCTATAACAAACCCATTAACACCCTCAAACTAAAAGCTCTTAAACATCATATTTCCTTATTATAAACCAACTATAAGCTAGACTAGACCATTAAGCTTTACCTTAGCTTGAATTCCCACTTGTACATCCATAGTATCGATATAAAACCCAAAATCCATATAAGGTTAAGGAACTCATTTCCTCAAACCCATATATAACCCATGATGGCTCATATGAGGAGGTAGAGGAGGAAGAAGATATAGTCATAGTCCCTTGGCTCAAATCTAGAGTGAAAGCTACAAAAGGGTGTTTGATGACATATATCAAATAGAAGGAAGAAAGGCTGAAGAAAGAAATGAATAAGTGGCTAGTTCTCATCATAAAGGCTCAAGAGAAGGAAAAAAAAAAAGAAGGAAGAAGAGATTGTCTAGGGCTTTCAAAAGAGAAGACATGATTGTATGTGGGCTCTATTAGAAAGTTAAAAGGAAAACACCTAGCAATGGAGTCTCAACTATCACAAGATTAAGTGGCGAGTTAGAATAAAATGATGTTTGAGAAGCTAAAAGATGAGTTTTATCTGGAGAAAAAGCAGGACAGTACTCCTATATATGTGTTGATGAAACCTTTATTTATAAAGGAGATCCAAGATCATCATAGGCTTAAAAAGTTAAGGTTCCCATTGTAGAACCCTCTGATAGGACCAAGAACCCTAAGAAGCACATGTAAAATTATAAGACATTTATGGACATGCACAATGCATATGATGTCATACCCTATGAGATGGTTATTACATCTTTAAAGCCTTTATCTATAGCCCAAACATAGTATTAGAATTTGCTCATGAAACTTTCTTTCTTTCTCTAATATTTTTACCAAGTTTATCATCAAGTTCATAGTTAGTATGCTAGCTTCTAGGAAAATCTCACATTTGGAAACCATAGTCCATGGGAAATAGGAAATTTTATAAGACTATATAGCCTACTTCAAACAAGAAGCTTTGTAGATACTAGAATTAAACCTACCTAAAGCTATTAAAGCCATGACCAAAGGCACCACTAGGGTGAGTTTTTTTAGTTTGCTTATTAACAATCCTTCAAAAACTATAAGCAAACTAATGAAAGAAGGATAAAAGCATATTTCCCATGATAATGAGTGGCATAAAAGTCATTTTTCTATTCGAAGGAAGAAAGGGATGAAAAGGGAGAATATAAGTTGTTAGAATAAGGAGTAGTCAAAGAAAATTCATAAAGGCAAATAGTTAGCCTTAAAAAATAGGCTAAATAAGAAGGCGAGAATGAAGGAGTTTACCCTTTTGAACATTTCATTTGCTTAAGTGTTTGCTATAATCAAGGATAAAGAATTCTTAAAATGGCATTGTGAATTAAAAGAGGATACTACAAAGACAGAAAACTCTAACTATTATCATTTTCATAAGTCTTTAGAGCACAATATCAAAGATTGTAAGAACTTGAAATTCAAAACAGAGAGGCTAATAAAGTAAGAGTATCTAGGCTAATATGTTAAGCAAAATGCTACTAAAGAAGAGAGACAAGTGGTCTATAGGGAAAAAATGTCGATTCATGGGAATATCAAGGTTGTAAAAATCTCAAGCACAATTAATGTAATTTTCAATAGGGTCACCTTAAAGGGCAAGAGTCTAATAATAGGAACATGTATAAAATGAGGTATGAAAATGCTAAATGTATCATAAAGGACTGGACATTGTGCTTTCTCCTTTTCACTTGAAGATATGAGTGGCTTTGATTACACATATGATGATGCACTTGTCACTACAAAATAACAGGCATTTAGCGATGGACAAAAACCGTAACTAACTATAAGATTTCCCTCATTAAGCAAGAATAGTGATGGAACTTTCTACCATCAAAGTGCTCCTCTGCTCCTCGCAAAAGAATTTACCAATAAAAATTAGCGATTGTTGATAAATTAGTGATGGATTTTGTGATAGCAAGGCAGTTGCTATCATGTGGACGACGACATAATATTTTAGTGACGAAAATGATGTTAGTATGTTACTAATAACAACCATTGCCAAAATTAGTGATGACATGTTGTTCATCATTAATTGTGATATATTAGCAACAAATTTCTAAAATTCGTCACTAATATATGGAATCTTTTTTCCTCTTTAATCTATATTACTTATGGCATATTTTTTTTTAAATCCATATTTCATTTTCAAGCCCAACATATTGTAATGAAAAAATATCATAAATTGTATTATTATGAAAGAAGAATGTCTTAAGATATAAATGAAAAAATATCATAAAGTATAATTTATAAAATATCATAAAGTAAAAGTAATAAAAAAATCATAAAGTACAATTGAAAAAAATATATGAGAAAGAATGTCACACCCATCTATTTGTAGTGTCATTGGCTGGGTCCTCAATAGTAGGAGCTAGAGATGGAAATTTGATGCCACAAGCCATCTCCACAATTAGTCATCACATCTCCTCCATTTGCTACTGCATTATTACCCTTTGCTCGTCCATCTATTGTGGAGTTGCACTTGCTTCTAAAAGTTTTATTAAATCTCTTCAACAAGAGTAGCTCATAAATACTCCTTAGCCATACCCTGAGATATAATAGTGGATGATTAGGAGGAACAATGACTATAGAAATCTAGTGCTTTGGCACCCATGTCATATACTCGATGCTTCTTCCCTTTGTCTGTAACCTCAAAGAATAATTGTTTCTAATAAGGTTGATGTGGCTATGTGGACCCCTTCTTTGGCTAAGTAGCTCTATCACTCAAGCCCTACTATCGATCTTATAATTTAGGGACAAGTGAAAGGGTTTCTAATTATAAAAAAATTAAAGAAAGAAAATTAATTATTAAGCAGAAAAAAGATTAATTATTCAAAGTGGAATAACTTACAACTAAACCTGTAGACTATATATCAATGTATTGTTGATTCTTTTTACTAATGTGAGTCCTCTCAAAAACTTCAAAATATTCTAGGTTGTGGCTTAATTTTTTAGCCTAACAACATATATATATATATATATATATATATATATATATATATATATATATATATATATATATATATATATATATATATTTATATATG
>CATIWR010079226.1:0-21911 GCA_949677035.1 Omphalea diandra
TTACTTGTCAAAGCTCTTGAAAAGTAGCTACTCAATTTGTTCTTTTCTTTATGAGATTGTGATTATTGGGTGTGAGCATTAAACACCAATTGTAAAAGGTTTTAGTGTGAGCATGTGAAAACACTTGAAAGAGGTTTTAGTATGAGCCTTAGAAAACACTTGTAAGCGAGGTTGTTGTGTGAACCTTAAAAACACAAAGTGTAAAAGTTAGGTGTGAGCTTTAAAACACCATTTTAAGTGAGTGAAACACCAAATTGTAGAGAATTGGGGAGTGGACGTAGGGTTGGTTAATACCCGAACCACCATAAATCTTTGTGTCTCCTTTCTACTCTATCTTTATCCGTCACTTCATTTTTTTTTAAAACACCAATTCAGCCCCCCCTTCTTGGTGTCTAGGGCCAACAATAAGGAAAAGACAATCCTAAACTAAATAGAAAAACTTAAAAAAATATTACGATTGGTTAATAAGATTAGACCAAGATACTTTCCTAACTAAAAAACAACTAATCCTAAATAAAAAAGGAAAAGGATTTAGCCTAATGAGGAAATCCTAATGGCATTAGGAAACATTGCCAAGTTAGAAATCTTGCAAAAATATTTGATTTTGGTCCTTTTTGTCTTGCCTACATGTCTTGGGCTTCTTCTTTCATGCCTTGGCTAAATTGGATTGGATTTTGTTGCTCTTCAATAGTTGGGCTCTATTGTATTAAGTTAAGTGCTCAATTTGAAGAGTTTAAGCTGTCATCATCTTTTAATTAGGTTTCACACATCCTTTGCTCTTCTTGGGCTAATCTAAGTGTAACTCCTCGTTGCATGAATGCTCCAATGACCTCTTTACATGAATGCTCCAATGACCTCTTTAAACTTCTTTAGCTTTCCCCTTATGATTGGGCTTTGAAGTTGAAGTGCATCCTTGATTATCTTGCCTTGGTCGTTTGCATCAGTTTATTACTGATTTACCAATGGTTTATTACTGATTTAAAATTATTAAAAATTAAATATAAAAAATAGTTTGCAGAAAAATATTTATTTTGTATTTATTTTTTATTGATACAACCATCGATAAACAAAAAAAATGAAGAAGAACAATTATAATGTAGATATCATCTTTAATCTCTAACAAACGCGATTTTCTCTCTATTTATGACTGATTTTTAGCTCAAAACTATTTATTTGTTAACTATTTTTCATCTAAAATATATAAAAACTCATCATTTTTTATTTTAAACAACAATAACAATAAAAACAACTATTAAATCTTAGAAAAAAATAAAATCCCACAATCTCATCTTTATCTTCTTCATTTTTTGAGAGAGAATATATAAAAACTCATATTTTTTATATTTTAAATGATAATAACAACAAAAACAACTATTAAATCTTAGAAAATAAATACAAAATCCCACAATCATGTCTTCATCTTTTTCTTTTTCTTCATGTTCTTCATTTTTTTAGGGAGAGAAAATCAGTGAAACAAATAAAAACAAAGAGATGAGTTCCCGTGCAATGCATAAATCATGTTTTGTCCAACTTGATAAAACAAAATATGGGCAACCTTCCTAAATAAGCATTTCTCAGTCAATTAAAACATGGAGAGATAAGAATGGAAAGCGAAGGAAAACATTCACTGTCTCTAATTAAAAGATGCCAAATTGAGTCGGCCTACCTAAGCATGTTTTGCTTAGTACAAGATTGAAGCCTAAGAAGCCCATTACTCAATATTGTGGGCGGAGTGTAAACAATGCCCATGTAACATTGTTGGATGATGACTAAAGTCAATAACGTTGTATTTTCAATTCTACATGTCATTCTAAAGTACCATGATAATATCATATTACTTTAAATTATAGTCATTAGATTTTTTATTTTAACATTGATTATTTATTATTATAATTAGTTATTTTTATTCATAATTAGTACTAATCTACAGAAATATTTTTTATATTTTATCTTTATCATTTAAAACTAAATATATTTAAGTTTTCTTATCTTTAAAGTCTTAACTTACTAATTATTATATTTAATATTTAATTTAATATCTTAATTTACTAATCATTATATTTAGTAATTAATAAATTTAATGAAATAAAAAAGAGATAATATTTCTTATAGTATTTGATATTGCCACTAGATTTATTTTTTTAAAATATCAAATTTTCATAAATTTAATTTGAATAAAATTAAAGTGTATATTTATTTTTGAATAAATTCGATCTATTTTTTAGAAAATAATTTATCAAAATAAAAAAAAATAAAATATAAAAAAATAATTATATTATTTAAAACTAATGTCATTCTAAATAAAATATTTACATTTTTTTATTTTTTATTAAAATTTACTAACACCTAATTTTTTGAATTATATATTATTCTAGTTATTTATATAAATAATTTTATTTTATTGGCTATAATATAGGCATAATCTTCTTTACTTAACTAAGTCACTCTATCTATGTTATATATGTTGTGACAATAATTTAAAAAATTTTAGTCTATTTATAAATAAATAATCAATTTTATATTTTAATTAAAATTTGTAATTTTAATTTTAGCTTATTATAATATAATTTTAATTACAAAATAAAACTGATATCAATTTATGAATAATTAAATTATTTTTCAATAGCATGAAGTTTCAAATATAAAATATTTTATCATTCATTTTGTTTATTTTTATATGATTATTGAATCAAATTTAAGAGAATATACAAGTTATTGTTATTCATGAATCTATTTTAAATTAAAAAAATTTGAGAATTTATTAACAATAAATAAAATATCAAATGAGCATTTTTGGACAAATATAAATTTCAATATTGTTTAAGTTATGTCTACAACTATCTTAATTATGATAATAATTTTAATAAAAAATAAATAGAGAAGAATTTTAAAATTTAAACTCTATAATCTTAAAAAATAAAATTTGTAATCTTATCATCAAGTATAAAATTTGTTAATTTGAATTTAAATATATTAAATATAAAAATCTAAAAAAAAAGTTTCATCAATACTCTAAAAGTAAAATTTCATCTTAATATATTATAATTTATTTTAATAAATAAGTTAGTAATAAATTTATATATAAAATTTATATTTTTTAGTTGTTAGTAGAATCATATTAACCTATTATAATTTTGGTGATTGATATTGGAAATGAATCAATATAACTTATATATAACATAGTCAAATTGTAATTTATTCCTATAAAAAAAGGTAAATCATTGCAACTCATATAAGATAGTGTAAATTATAATATTAATTTATTATAATTTTAAAATTAATAAATTAAAAAAATAAATTGACGTAATTTATTTCTAATATAATGAAATTGTCATCTCAAACTTGCTATAATTCATAATTATATTTAACTGAATAAAACATTATATATATAAAAGAATTTTACATATCAGAAACACAATAATTATAATAATTATAGATAACCAAATATAATAAGATAGATGTAGAAATATACATATAAGATTTTGTGTAGTACAAATTATTGTTATATTAAATCTATATATCATTTAGTAAAAATTTTGAAAATTTTTAATTATATAGTTTACAATGAAATTCAATGAAAAATTTATTTACGAATTTAAAATTTAATTATCATAAAATTATTATATATAGTAGTTGATAAATGTGAAATATAAATAATTTTTAGTTAATAGTCATTAATAAAATACATTAATATAATACTTAGTTAGGTAAAAAATAATATACCTGCAATTTAACTAATAAAAATAAATAGTTAGGTTGAATAATTTAATAGAAAATTAAAACTCTTTCATCCATAGTAGATTATATAGCTCTAAAACATTTTAGATGTTAATAAAATTTTGATAAAAATAAAAAATGAAGTATTTTATTTAGAATGAGATTAATTATAAATAATATAATTATTTTTAATAAGTTATTTTTTATAAATATAGATTAAATTTAGTCAAAACTAAAATATTTATTTTGATTCAATTCAATTAAATAAATCATAGAATTCAAGGAGCAAATTTGATTTTTTTAACAAAAGAATCTGCTAATAATATGAAAAAGTGTAGAAATATTTTTTTTATTAATTTATTAATTATTAAATATAGTAACTAATAAATTAAGACATCAAAAGGTAAGAAAAATTTAAATACATTTTATTACAAATGATAAAGAGAAATTGTAGTAAAAATTCTTATAGATAAACATTAATCATTAATCAAATGACTAATTGTAATAACAAATGGTTAAATTGTATAGTATCATAATGGTACTCTATAATAACTCCAATTCTACTCATAATTGATTGATAACCCGAAAGTACACAAGCCCATGAAAATCACTTCAAATTATTTTCAACACCTATATCGGCCATGTGCTCCTTATTCCCCTCGAACCAATCATAATCAATATTTAAGCACAAGATAATCACTTGCATTATGCATAGCAAATGTAGTGGAGAGGGGAAAAGAAAGTATTTTAAAAGGATGGAAAGAGAGTTGAAGAAAAAGAAAAAGAAAATTTTTACCAACTTATGTTTGATTATATAATAAATAGTCATTAAAGGGAAGAGAGGATAAATATGTTAATTTTGTTTGGATGAGTGAAAGGGAAAGAAAATAATAAATATTAAAAAGACAAAAAGGCCAAATTGATAAATGAAAAAATTTATATTTCAAAGATAAAAAAAGACAATGCATCATTCTTTCTCTTGAATTAAAATTTTTTACACTCCAAATTGGGATGCAACCAATTTCATCTTCTCAAACAGAATGAAGAAGAATCATTCCCCTTTTATTCTCCTCTTTTTCTAAAAAAATTAAATTGCTAAACATAATTGTAATTAGATCCTATTTTATTTCCTTCCCTTTTCATTGAATTACCCTTCATCCATGCATAGTATTGTGATAGCATTCAATTGATACTTGAATTGGGCACTTTGCTTGTTAATTTCCTTATATTAATGGTCATTGAATTATAACCAAAATTTTATTATGGTCACTAAAGATTGATTTTATTCAATTGAATCACTCAACTTTAATTTTATTCTATTATGATTTATTGGCCTATTTTTTCTTATGATTTTTTTTCATCATTGAATTATTTTGAATTTTATTCATGAGAGAGTTTTGAATTTCTATTTTTATGAGTTATAAAAAAAATTCAAACTACAAATTCAATTCAGATTAGACAAATCATAAAAAAATTGTCAATAAATTATAATAGAATAAAATCAAATTTTAGTGATTCAATTAAACAAAATAAATTTTTACTAAACATAATAGAATTTTTGTCATAACTCGTTTATCATGTGAGTTAATTACCCATCAACTAGAGAGTGCAATTACTATTCTGACTTGAAAATTCATTTTGATTAAAAAATGAATATAAAATAATAAAAATTTGAAATAATTTGAAAAATTTTCAATCAAATTTGATTTATGAATCAATTCAAGTTTGATCTAATTTAAATTATTTAAACTAATTTAAAAATTAAAATAATATTTTCTTTATTTAAAATATTAAAATTATAAATGTCCCAATCAAATTCGAAACTCAAAAATAATTTGAATTCATTTTTATATCGTGACTCATTGACCTGACTTGATTTGCTTATAGTTTGAAATAATCTTATTTAAACCTATTTTAAAAAAATGTGATTTGAGATTAATATAATTTAAAAATAACTCAATATAAAGTTAATTCAATTTAAATTTACTTGATCCAACCCTTTCTCATCCTTAGTCAATTAAACTAACATAAAAGCTAAGTCTCAGAAAGCACCTTTCATGTCAACCATAAATTGCATATTTGACTTGGCTTATCTGGTCTCAAGAATGATTCTACTCAAAGATTTGAATCAATTGGAACATGTCTTTAATTTTAAGTGGATTGCTCAAATGCCAAAAATCAATTAATACGAGCCCATAATTATCATGTGATAGATTGATTAAGGCTTAAAGATAAGATTGCCCTCTAAATTTTTTAACAAAGTATAATGCAAGCCAAAATAAGTTATTAATTTAAATTAGGATGAAACTTTTATTTCCAATTCATTTAAAGTTGAATCTTAGTTGAGATAAGAAAGTGAATATCATATTTTTGAGAGAGAAAACCCATTTAATTATTAATCATAACTTAAGAAAATTCCATTATCTCTCACCTTTAAATCCCTAATTTTTCAATTGTTAAAATCCATAAAATCTTTAATTTCCTTTCGTATGTTTTACCATTCCTTCAATTTGAATTTTAATATGGCTCCTTCATCAAGTGTGTTAAAAACTTGTAAATCAACTAATATTATATCAGTAATCAGACATCCATTTCCTTTAGACCTAAGTTCAACTAGGAAGAAGAACCAAGAATATGTGAATGTGGTACAGCGACATCTAGTTGGGTATCATGAAATGTGAAGAATCTACGAAGGAAGTTTTATTCATATAGTAATTATAGGGAAAGGATATTTAGGCTTCCATTATTGAATTTTTTCTTATGTGTACTTCTATTCTATTATACCAAGAATGTAAATTATAAAGGTAAGTGAATGCGAATACTTTGAATGATATTGTTGGCCCTTGAGCACTGAGAATGAGGGCTGAGTTGATGGAAAATTCTAAAAATTAGAGGGAAGGTTTCAAGAGATGGAAATAGAAGAAGTAGGAGAAGAGTTATAGTGGTTTGGGTATTAACAAACCCTACGTCCACTCCCCAATTCTTCTAATTGGGTATTCTACTAACACTAAATGGAATTCTCAAGCTTCCACCAAACTTTTACACTGTGTTTTATGGCACACACACAACCTTACAACTTGTGTTTCAAGGCTCACACAAAAACCTCTCAAGTGTTTTTCCAAAGGCTCATACTTAATGTATACAAGAGTTTTATGGCTAGGCTAACTCTCAAACCTAAAACAATGGTGTTTAATGCTCACAACCAATAATACCAACTCACATATAAGAATTAAAGGCTGAGAAATAAAATTGCAAAAGTTTGTCTATATTCAATGCTATTCTTTTGCATTCATATCTATTTAGTGGAGTATTTAGAGGCAACAACCACCAAAGAGATGTTGCAAACAAATTATGTCTAAATCTTTAAGTTGTGGTAAGTAGATCTTCAGTTGTGGTAAGCAGATCTTTAAGTTGTGGTAAGCAAATCTTGTATTAAATACTTGTCACACTGATTTCACAGTCATTATTGGTCATTCGTGGTCTTGATTTCACTTCAAGCATAAAAATTGCTGAAACGCGGTGGAGAACCTCATTTTTATCTAATGGTTAGTCCACATGACACAATTTCATTAGTCTTGCAAGAGATATAATCGTTATGTTTTTTGAGCTAGCTAAAAGTCGCTATCATGAAATATTTTTCTCTAGGACGTGATTGCCACCTTAAATCCTTCTTTTGACAAGAAAATGTAGCTTCATCAAATTGCAGTCTCGACCATTATGTCACCTTTATGAGTTTTGATAAACCAATGACTTTTTAGGACACTTAACATGCTTTGGTTGTAGACTTGATTCCTTCTAAGAAAATCCAAAAAGTTGCAATTGCGAATCTAGATGCCATTCTTACCTCGAATTCGTCTGTCATAACTTTACCAAGTCCTTGGCAAGATAGCAGTTGCAATTTTCACTGCAAATCCATATGTACCATCTTCTTCCATTATTCTTACAAGATAATGGTCGCAAATTTGAAGTTCGCTCCTGTGAATTAAAGTGCTTTTATACAAACCTTAAGATTTAGACTCCCATTCAACTTTCAATGTGAACCTATGTAAAAAATCTATAAAAACAACACTTAAGATTGATATTATAACATATTAATCTACATTTTCAAGATAAAAAAGACATGATATTGACTTAGGTTTGACCAACCTATTCTAATAGACATGATATTGAGATGGATCAACATACAATTAATATTCTTAATATGCTTGTTGTTGAAATTGTTAAAGTAAAAAAAGGAGGGAGGAGGGGTCCAAATCAAGAGTTGTATATGCCTATATACTAGTTATACATAAGTTGAAGGTAATGGAGTTGAACTAAGAATGAATTTGGGAGGTTTGAGGCAGAAATATGCTATATATAGAAAGAAAGTGGAATGTTTAAAACTAGTTTTTGATGGTGATATAGAAATTTGTAGCTACATAGGATTACTTATTTTATTATTTGGTTTAGTTTAACAAGTCTTAATGAATATGTATCTTGGCGTAGATTTGTTGACATTTTTGTGTTTCAACATATGTGTTGTGATGTGGTTTACAAATGTAAATGTATGTTACTGATGTAATTATAAATTCAAAAATGACTGAAAATAATGTATTAAAAGTTCTTGAGATTCATTTTATGATACATAAAGAAATAAAACACTTTAAAGTCTATAATTAAGAGATATAACTTATTTCCTATTGTAATTTGTTATACCTAAAATAATTAAAATATGTAGCTTTGTATCAGTAAAAAGTTGATTGTATATCCAATAACAAAAAGATTCAACAAAAGAAAATAAGTATAAATACTCTAACTCATCTAGCAATAAACAAATATCAATGAATATATATAAGATCATTTGTTTACATAGAAAATGCTATCATTAACACAAAGGATATAAAATTATAAAGACTGCAAGTTATGGCTTCCGAATTGGCCTAATAGGGATTTGTTTTTGATGCACATTATGAGGCTTCTTCTATTGGCCAAGATTATAGAGAAATCTAGTAGAAGTTACTATAACATTTTAAAAATTTACTACATTTATAACATTAATGAAACATTGCTCTTAACTTTTACTCATTTTTTTTAAAAGTTTCTAGCGTCTGTCTGTCTGTCTCTCTCTCTCTCTCTTTTCATGCAGTTGCTTAGCAGTGACATAAGCGCTTCTTTGCCATTATAAGCTTTATCCTAAAACTCATTATATTATGGATTATGCACATAAATATTGATTAATGGAGCATTTGAAATAACCTTTTACTTTTATTTAGTATTGGATTTTCATAAATCATTGAGTTTTGAGTAAGTGTAATAGGCTGCCAAGACAAAATTTGGGTTATACACATTACTATCATACATTTGATTAATAAAAAAAATGATATCAACTAATAAGTCATTGTCATATATCTTACCTATCATGACACTTTTCCTATGAGAAGATCAATAATAATACCAACTTCTATAGGCTTCTTTGTCCTTAGTCTTTTTGTTGTAGAGTGTTATGATCCAAGTTCTGATGCTAATATTAGTTGTTAGTTTGCTGTGAAATTTCTGATGGATCAATAAGATGAGGAAAATTGATTGTCTTCTTATGTTTTTCAAAATTTGCTTATAAAGTGTTGTACTTAGTTAGATGAAATTGCCTTAGTGCTTCTAATGTTTGAACTTATTAACAACATTACATAAATTCATTAACCACTTATAAATTGGTGAAAATTATATGATGATGAAGTTGCTCACATTAGGTATAGGAATCCCAATCTTGTAGGGAGAAGTTTGATTATGTCCTTTAAATTTGCTTAATGAATAATACATCTCAACTCTTTTCTTATTATTTTTCTTGGTTCCTTTGGCTCATCAAGAGTAACTTTTATGAACTTTTTAGTTTTTAAGACATCTTCTTAGGTAAAGGTGGTTTTGCTTATTATCTATTAGTCCTTAGCTATTATTTACAATCTTTTATTAGTTATAAGGGTATATATATGGTTTCAAATACCTACTTTTATTATACCAATCAGTGATATAATCTATTATGTTACCTCTGTTATGGTACATAACATGAATTCCATATGGACATGAAATTCCTAATAAGTTCCATGCCATGCAGGTATATTCCTATTTTTAATATCTAATAATGCCTATGCCATGCAGGTATATTCCTATTTTTAATATCTAATAATGCCTATCCTTTTGTTATGAAATCTCATAGTTTTTCATCCCATTCTAATGAAATTGATAATGATAAGCTCTCAGCATGTTTAGCTCAAACTTCTAAATTATAGATAGGTTAGTATTGGTTGTCCATTTTATTTCCTTAGACCTCTTACGATGATTCTTGCTCATCACGCCAATCCAAATACTTTCCATCATAGATATGAGTGGTTTACTTGGCCTTAGGTGATTCCTATTAAAGCTTTCACACATGTTGTTGCCCAAAACATAACACTTTGACGTTAGAGTAAAATATGCTTTACACCACATTTATGGGAGGTATCTATCTAAAAGGTCTTGCACTGATCCAAGAGCCATTTTATCTAATATTTTAAGTTAAACTTCAAATCTTTGCTAGTATATACTATTTCCATAAATCCAAAATTGCTTCCTCAACTTTGAACTCCTCCATTTCTTTTGGCATCTAGCATAGATATGCTTAGCACACCATTTATGCTTAACTTTAGATAATTCGCTCTTTATTAAATATATTAATCCTTGAAAAAATACACAATATATAAGTTATGTATATGTTGCTTTAAATAATAAAATAATAAATGGCATTGCCTTTTGTACATCTAAAATCATAATAAGATCCTTTCCATTAGTAAGCTCCAAATCTATCTTCAACATTTGTAGGAACCATGTTCATGTGTTTTTTTCTACACTTGGACAACTACCTAAGCAATTGGGAATTGTGAATCATTCACATCCCTTTGAATCACATTTGGTATTTCACCTTTATAGAATGTCTTAAATGCCCCAATAAGTCCAATAATAAGGATGTGTTCTGCCTACCACCCTCTTCATAACACATCCAAACATAGGTAGAATGCTTGAAAGTTAATACTTCTAGGCTTGATAATCACTTCAATAGTGCTTTTAGGATTTGTTGCCTTCAATTTGGTTATATAATAATGTAACATGGCTTATTATTTTTATTGTCCCTTATGGCATATTATTTTTTATAATCCTTTAGTCTTCAACCATTAACACCTTTTTGACCCTTTTGCATATACTTAAGTTCAAATTCACTTTAGAATCTTCTTCGACCTTATTAGGATCATCTAAATTATATTGATCATTAACCCTAGCCTTAATTAGATCTTTATTTGATAACTCATTTTCCTTAATTTCTTCTTAACCGTCCTTAGAGTATGAATACCTTCTTTAATGCTTGTAGCAGCTTGATCCCTTAAATCTTCCCTAACATTCTTCTTAGCCTAAAATAACTCCTCACTAGCATTGTCATCATTAATTTATAGCAATTAAAAACTCTTCATATCATTCCCAATGCCATAATCTTTAGCAATATCAATTATCTCCAAACTCATTTATCCCCAGTGTGTTAGTACTACCATGCTTTTCATAAACCTTAATAGTACTAAATTTACCTCCATTCTTTGTTATAATGTCAATACCTTCACTTTTGTTTTTCCTTAGGTAAGTTTGACTTCATCACTTATAATGTAGCATCACCAAACATTCCATCATCCCTAACCACATTCTTTATTACCTTACTAAAACTTATATTCTCATTTATCTTACTACTACCAATTTTAGAGTTAGAGTTGATGTTATTTAGCAATGGTATAGGATTACAAACATTTTCATCATTAATATCTATTTTGTATAAAAGTCTACATTGTCATCATCCTTTTTTATACCAATAATTTCAAGCATTTAAATAATCATTGTCCATAAACCTTAATCCATTTCCAATACTTTTTCCCATTTAGTCTCCAAGTACTTTTACATTATCTTCATAATCCAGACATGATAATATTCTTTTAGTAATTCTTTGATAGTGTAGTTCATCGATGTCTTCTATGGGGGAAGTCATCAACTTCCTCCTTTACATATTTCAAATGTGGATCATAAAATGAACTTTTTCCCATAAAAAATCCTAAGATTTACCCTAATGCTTATTGTGCAATAGTTTAATATAAAAAATTATTTTTTTATTCATTATATTTTATAATGCAATTTCAACAAATTAATTCCCATTTTATTTCAAGTTACCCATATGGTCTCCATTATCTCAATTAGAAAATAATAAATAAGGAAATAAATCATTAAAGAATTAACTAATAGTAATGGGAACTTACCTTAATTAGTATATATGAAAAACTAGTTTCTTTTCATTCGATTATCTAGTTAACATAGACAAACCTTTAATTTTTTACTTGATCAATGATGGTGAAGAAGTCTTTTATTCTGTGGAGCTTAGGGTGAGTCATTATTCCTTTTTTAAACATATGCATATGATGATAAAAGAATTTTCACTCTCTTCTCTAGTGCATGAAACTTAAATGTTTGTCTCAACTAAGATTTGGCTTGAAATGAGTTGACAAATAATAGTTTCCTCTTAATTTAGTTAATAGTTGATTTTATCCTCACTTAGACTTTTGTAAAAAGTTCATAAGACAATTTGTTGCATATGTAACCCTTGCAAGTGCACAAATCACTTTAAGTAATACAATAATAAGTACAAATCGTTCCCATGAGGTTTGTTTCACACAAGTATCAATCAAGTCTTAATTTTTCTATTATCTAGCAACTAAAATAATAAGAGAGTAATAAAAAAATGAAAATTACAAAAATAATTAAACAAAATTGAAATTAAATTAAAAGAAACTCTTATGACAATGATTTATAGGGAATTTAGATATACACAATACCATTCCATAAATATATCAAAAGAATTTTTTCAATTAAGATTGGGTTGTACATGAAGATGGATTTTCCTAATTAACTCGATAATCTCTCTCGAGCAAAATTGAGCCTATTATTACTCAAATTATGTCTACTCTTGTGGTCACAAAATTCAATAACAATGCATTAAGTTTTATGAATAATCCTTGAATATCTCTAGAAGTCAAGCCTACTCTCATGGACTCAATCTCCTAGTTTAATATGTTAGGACTAACCTTAGACTTCCATTCTCGCTCTATCACATATACAACTGTTCAAACACATAAGATCAATTAAGCTTAAACATATTAAATCAAGAAACCCAACATAATTGAAGCAAAAATCACTTCATAGATTCATGAAATAAATATTGGACTTTCACCCTAGTCCCTTGAAGAATTAGTTCATCCTTGAAGAAGAAAAAGAAACAAAGAAGAAAAAATTCATTGAATTGAGTATAAGATAATTTAGAAGGGGACTCTTGCTAATAAAAACAATGAAAATCCTAAAGAAGAATTTTCCCATCTTCATAAACCTTTTTTTTTTTTTTTGCTATAGATGTAGATTCATTTTTCTCTTCTCAAAATCTGTACTATTTCCAATCAAGAATCTCTATCTAAATAGGTTAAATATGCTTAAAAAGCAGTCTGCAGTATGTGTTTTAAAAACTGGATCTGATGCCTTGCACAACCTGATCCATGTGCCGCGCAACTACTGATGCACTTAACTTCTTACATGATTCTACTTTGCTGACTGGTCAACTCTGTATCCTTACATGGTCTAGTGCATGGGTCATGCAATAACCTATGTAACACTACTAAAAATTGTAATTTAACTCCCCTTTAATGGATTCTTGTGCAAATATAAAAGAGATATAATTAATTTATTCTAGAATAAAAACACCATAAAAACTAGAAAAATACCTAATTCCTAATCTAAAAATATATACTCAAAGAATCCCTATCAAGCTCCCCAAAACTTAGAATTTTGCTTATCTTCAAGCAAAAAAAAAAAAAAAGAAATAACGAGCGAACTTATCAAATCACAAATGCAAATCCTTGAACTTAAAAAATTCTATAATAAACTAACACAATCAAACTCATAAGAAAATTTATGACATTAAAGTTCACTCTTAAAAATTTTACATGCTATTACAAGCATAAATCAATCAAGAAATATGCAAAAACCACAATGCACATATCTGTCAATTAAAGCAATTTAAAATCAGACATCATACAAGCTAATATTTTCAAACCTCTTCCTAAACATTGTTATGAAAAATTCCACTAGCAATAACAAACAATCAATCTCCACTAATGTAATTACACATCTCATCATGGATCAAAAGGTCTTTATTAGCTTGTAATAGGGCTAAAGGAAATTGCTTTCCAGGAAAAAGGGTAAAAGGTTCAAGCAAGAGAATATTACAAATTAAAATAATCAAGTGGCATTCAAAATTCCCATATCAAATCCAAAATTTTTCAACTTGTGTAAATCACTTCCTTCTTTTATTCTTTGCAACAATCACTCAAATAATTCCAATTCAACACAAAGTACAAGAGGAATTATGTGCATAATGCATCTCACATAAAATTATTAACTCTAAACAATTTAAGCGTTAGAACTCAAATGACTTTACAATTCTCAATTATTTCCTTTTTTTTTCTCTATTTTTTTCTTCTTTTTTTTTTTAAACTAACCCAAATAACCAACCAATTGTAAATATATAAGTATTACACATCCCAACTTTTTTTTTTTTTTACTTTCAAATATCAAACACTTGCACATATACAAAAATATATGATCCAAAAGAATATTCAATTTTCTCAACACACATAATAGAAATTATAATGCCACTTAAAAATTTCAATTTTAAAATTCTCTTGGTAGGTAGGCCATAATATGGGCTATATGGTAATAAACTTAAGGGTATCAAGTAAAAGGCTTATATACACTCTTAAAGTGTATTTCATAGCTTAAAAAGGGTGTAAAAGATAAAAATTTATAAGGTATGGAGGGGGCTAAATGTGTTAACACAAAGAATATCTAAATAATTTCTTTAATATTTAGCCTTAAAAGATTGTATGCCTTATTCTAGAGTTAGTGGAAAAGTTTTTAACAAACTAGCATGCATATGCTTTAAAATTAAATAAGCTATCATTACGAGTGTAATGGTTCTTGTAAATTTCTTAATTAAGCTAAACAAGAAATTGCTTGCATCTTTTCTCAAGCTTATTCAAATGTCCAAATTTTCTAATAAGATTGATCATGCATAGTTCGATTACAAGCATTCGAAAATCCAAAAATTCACAAATCATGAAGTGATCACTCTGAAGTTAATTCATCTTAACTCTTAGATCAAACAACCTACCAAAAAAGGAAATAAATCATTGAAATTCTCCAATCAACAAATCTAAATTTCCTTTTTCACAATTTAAATAAATGCCAAAAAAATTTGAAAAAATAAATCTAGTTCCAATATTCACAAAAGAATAAAAGATTAAAGAATTAACTCAAGTCCTTCCCCCAAACTTAAACATTGTCCTCAATGTTTAAAAGAAAAATAAAATTATAATGACAAAATGAAAGAAAATTACTTCCCTTTGATGTGAGATTTCGGAGTTTGATGCGATATTTCCATAAATGAGTGAATCCATTACCATCAACTGCTGCACATTAGTTTTTCCTGAAATTAATCCAACAACATTTCTCCTATACATAAGCAGTGCCAAAATTTTTAAACTCCTGCATAGCAATCTCAGTCCACATATTTCTCAACAAATCTTTTTAAATTCACAAAAATCAAATTTTATTTTCACAATTCCCAAATTCACACATAATTCCAATTAAGTACACATATTTCTAATCACTAACTTGTGTTATCTTGCAATTATTCAGTAACAAAATAAAAAACACAATTAAAACCTGTCAATAAATTGATGGCATCAACTTAAAATAAAATGCAGATCAATTTTGCATAGTATAGTTAAGAGGAATCATAACTTAGCAACCACAATTGTCAAGTTTTTGCAATTTCCTTTACTTGCAAACAAACCCATAAAAACATATTCCCATTCTTGAAAAACTGAACTGAAAATCACAAACCGAATACCCAAAGTTCCTAGTAACCACAATTGTTATTTTTTTTTTCAAAGTTTCTGCATATTCAATAAGCACAAGTTCCATAAACAAAATATTTTTTTCTTAGTATTTTGTTAGGTCGAATTGGTGGCTAATTGAAAATTAAAAAGGAAGTTAAAGTGTTTAGGAAGTTAAGAAGGAGAAGAGAAAAATCAACACAAAAGGTTTATAGTGGTTCGGGTGTTAACAAACCCTACGCCCACTCCTCAATTCTTCATAATTGGGTATTTCACTCAACTAAACTAGAGTTTTCAAGCTCACACCAAACTTATAAAACTTGTATTTTATGGGTCATACAAAACCCTTACAACCTTGTGTTTTTAGGTTCATACAAAAACCTCTCACAAGTGTTTTGGATAGGCTCACACTTCAATCTCTTACAAGAGTTTTAGAATTTAGTTTAACTCTCAACCTACTTAAAAAGTTGTTTATTGCTCATACCAAACAATCAACAATACATAAAGAAGAGTAAAAGAATGAGTAGCAAATTGACAATACTTTAGTTATAATTAATTGAATTCTCTTGCATTTACATCAGTTTGATGGAGTATTTATAGCCCACATCCATCAAAGAGACGTTACTAAAAAACTATTCCTAAATCTCCAAGTTGTGCTAGGCAAATTTTGCATTAAATGCTTGTTAGACGGAAGTTAGGGTCGCTACTCTCATTTTGTGGTTGTGAATTTTCAATTTGCATTAAGGAGTTGGAAATAGGGGTAGAAAACCCTTTTCTATGTTCTTCATCATTAGTTGTTTAAGAAATATAGCAGTTGTGTTCAACCTACTACTTAAAAGTCGCAGGCGAGCATTGACTTTCTCTTGAGCATGACTGAGATTGTGAGTTTCTTTGTTTGGTGAGGAAACTTCAACTTCTTGAGTCGCGATTGCGACTAAATATTCACCCTCACAATTTTTGATTTTCAATGATTTTCTTAGACACTTGGCATGTTGTGGCTATGACTTTGGTTCCCTTTTTTGTCACTATGAAATTAGCAGTCACGACCTCAGATGTGAATGCCACAATGAATTCCTCTGTGATTCAACCAAGGCTCTTTCGGTTAAGTCACGACTGCAAATTCACCACCGAATTCCTCTAACCTAGCTCCATCCATTCTCATAGCAATGTTGCAATTGTGATTTAGGTGATATTGACCGTGAATTTAGATGTTCTTCTAAAAGATGGAGATTTTTACTTTCATCCAACTTCAAATGAGAATTACTCTTATAAACAGTAAAAAAAATAGTCAAACAAAGCATTAGACCTCATCAATCTCTATTGTCAAGATCAAAAAAGGCTTATGACATAGGTTTAACTGACTTAGTCCAACAATATCCCCTTTTTGATTTTGACAACTTAGATTGATCCTAAAGAAAAAATAAAGGCATGAGTTATAAAGTTGGGATGGTCTCTGATCAAATAATCAAAGAATCCTAGTCAATGGTCAAATAATTCTAAGTTAGAACTTACTCCCCTTCAACTTATGCTTTTCTTGTACACAATACTCACTTTCTTTTAATATGTTATTCTTTTCCCCTTTGGCGAGATAAAAAAGAGGGTAATGAGTTAAAAAATGAAAATGGTGCATAAATTGAGATTGAACAATCATAAAGAGCAAAACAACAAAGATAACATGTAAATTGCAATCACATAAGATATGAGACATTGAATTGCAAAAACAAACACTTTTATTTATATAATAATCTGTAGGAATAATAGTTTTTACATCAAGAACTTAAAAATAAAATGAAAAAAGAAATAGAAACCCTAAAAATAATCTAGCAGATAGGAGAACTGTCATAATCTCCAGAATTGTCTAAGTCTTCATTATCTCCTCTACCCTCAACTTCATCACCCTCCTCTACCTCTTGGTTGTCCTCCTCTTCTGATGTGTCCTCCCAATCCTCAAAATCTGGAAATGGCAGGGAGGAACACCTATTTTCTCCTGTAAGTCCACCTATTCATTGTGTAGGTGGGAAAGGAGGAGAAATCGTCTCTTCATCATCCTCATCATTTTGCCCAATTTCATATTGATGGGGGCAATAGAGATTTTGGTTTTGGGCTTAGGTTAGGGAGGTGGAACAGGTTGGGCTCCCTCTTTGATGACAAACCTTTTTCTTTTAAAGGCTTAGGAAGATTGTAGTTTCTTGGCTCCAAAAGCACCCAAAGTATATGTCTAAGAATCAAGGTGAATGACTTTTACATTGATGAGGTAGGGGAGATCCAGAAAATTTTGGGAAGGGAAAAACTTCTTAGTGAGGAAATTTTCATTTCCTCATTAAGAGCACCCATGAATCTGTAGATGGCAGTTACATGGGAAGTGATCTTGGGCTTGGTGCTCATGTGAATCAATTGATCCATAAGATAACGACCTGTTTGAATGGGTTTGTTTTTGATAAGACAAAAAAGAAAGCAAGATCCTTTTGGGATACCTTTTCATTACCATCACCTCTTGCATTAACAGAGAAGGTGATGATATGATGAAGTAACTAAAAAGGGAGGGTTCAGATGTATTTGGCTAAGTAGGTTTTGGGGTCATGTTTGGTCTCGATTGAAATTTTAGACCAAAATTCAAAATAGATGACATTAAGCATGAAAATGATGAACAAAATGTCATCTCCGACTTGAAGATTAAACATATTGAAAAGTTATTCAAAAGTGATGAAAAATGGTTCTCTAAAATCTCAAAATACTAACCATATTGGCCTGTAGGAGATTTCGATCTTTGACTTAAAGTCACAGTACACATGAATTCCCCCATGATTTCCTCATATCCAGACTCGGCATGAAAAATGAATTCATTCCACCCTAGGTTTGAAAGAAATGTGTGGATCTCATCCTTGATTCCCAGTGACTCAAGAAGGAATGTGGAAGGGATTTTATTCGGTAGGATGATCTTGGAAGCATTTGCTTTATACCGATCTTTTTCTTTTTCGTTATCCCTTTGATCAAGTATAGTGTCAGTGGTCCAAAAGGATGTGCCATTGCCTTCCCTTTCTCTCCTTTTGGAGCTTTCTTGGGGGCCATTTGTGAATGAAGAAATATTGAAAGGTTTTGAGATTAAGGAAGAAGAGAGATGAAGATATTGAGCAGGAATGAATAGAAACACTATTTTAAGGGTTTAATATAGGCCAGGAAAGAGTGTGAAAAAGGCTAAAAATGGTTAGAAATGAATTAAATGAAGGAGTATAATCTGTTGGCAATCAAATCACTCAAATGTGTGGTTGTTACCTAAAGTCGCGAACGCTGATTTTGAAAAATGTGAGTAACAAACAAAAAATCCTAAAAAATAGTGCGTCTAACAGTCAAAAGATTTAAAATTTGAATAAATTTGCGGTAGGGATTAAAAATCTCGATCACAAATTTACAATTAACAGCCGAATGATGAATACCTATAATTCACGACCGTGAATTAAGGGATAACGACTGTGAATTACAAGTCCGAGAAGATAACTATGAAATGATAAGACTTGACTATTTAAACTATGATTCACTTAATTTATTGATGTCTAGTTTATGCAAATTGGCATGGAGAGGCACAATTGCATACAAAATTAAGACATCTAAAGAGATAAATATCACATATATCACACAAGGAAATCTTTCAATAAGGAATAATGCAACAAAGAAAAATCATACCAAAATGATCTAATTTTTCACTTTAGGGAGCTTCCATCATGCATTCCTAACTCTCTCTTAATGAAGTTCATCCTTTCTTCATTGAGAGGCTTTTATGAAAGTGTCTATAAATTGATGATTTGTGTCTATAAATTATAGCACAACATCACTATTTTGGATATGATCTCTAAGAAAATGATGCCTAATGTCTATATGTTTGCTCTTTAAATTTGGCATGGGATTTTTGGAAAGATTTATTGCACCAGTGTTATCACATTTGATGGGAATGTGATCAACAACTTTGCCAAAATCTTTTAATTATTGTTTTATCCAAAGGACTTGGTGCAGTAACAACTCGCAACTGCATATTCAGCTTTGGTGGTGGATAAGGCATCTGAAACCTGCTTTTTACTAAACCAAGAAACTAAACACTCTCTTATAAATTGGCAAATTCCAAAAGTGCTCTTTCTATATAGAATACTACCAACATAATCCGCATCCGAATAACCTATGAGGCTAGATGAAGAATCTCTAGGATACCACAAACCTAATTGAAATGTGCCATATAAATATTTAAAAATCATTTTAACTGTATTCAAATGAGATTCTTTGGATCAAGATTGAAACTTAAAACACATGCATACACTAAATATTTTAGAAGCGGTAAGATAAAGTAGAAAATCGATCATACCTCGATATCTCTTCTGGTCAACCTACTTACTTTGGTCCTTATCCAATTTGATGTCAGTACTCATTAGTGTTTTTGCCACTTTACATCCTTCCATGCTAAATTTCTTGAGATTGACCTTTATGTGTTTGGCTTGGTTGATAAAGATCCCATCTTTGGTTTTCTTGATTTGTAAACCAAGGAAAAACTTGAGCTCTCCCATCATGCTCATCTCGAATTCCCTAGTCATACACTTAGCAAAATCCTCGCATAGAGATTCATTAGTAGCACAAAAAATGAACATAAATTTGCAATATTAGTGTATCATGATTATGCTTTTTGACAAATAAAGTTGTGTCAACCTTTCCCTTTTCAAAATCATTTTGGAAATGAAAAGAATTAGGCCTTTCATACCAAGCTCTTGGAGCTTATTTCAAACCATACAAGGCTCTATTCAATTTAAAAACATGGTTTGGAAAAGTATGTGATTCAAAACTAGGAGGTTGCTCAATATCAACTTCTTCCTCTATAACACCATTTAGAAAAGTACTTTTGACATCCATTTGAAATAGTTTGAAATTTATGTGACATGTATATGCCAAAGAATCCTAATGGCCTTTAACCTTGCTACGGGGCATAGGTTTCATCATAATCAATGCCTTCCTCTTGGTTGTAACTTTTAGCAACTAATATAGCCTTATTTCTAGTGATGAATCCTTGCTCTTCTAACTTATTCCTAAACACCCATTTGCAACCTACAGTTGTGTGTTCCTTTGGCCTAAGAATAAGTTTCCATACATTGTTTCTCTCATATTGGTTGAGTTCCTTCTGTATAGCAATCACCCAACACTCATCATTAAGAGCCTCATCAATAGATTTCAGCTCAAATTGAGAAATAAAGGCAAGACTATTATCTAAAGTATTGAGTTGAGATCTAGTACTTACATCCTTTGAAGTATCACCAATGATTAGGTCTTTGGGATGATGCTTGGAAAATCTCTAATCTTTGGGAAGATCTTGGTTTGGTGATTTTACTTATTGATGTTGAGGATCTTTTTCTTCTCTTGATGATTTGCTTTCATCATGGTCCTCATCCTTTTCTCTTGTAGTATCTTCTAAATCTAATTTCTCAAATCACCTATAATATTATCAACCAAAAAACCTTTCCCAAGATCAAGCTTACTAGATTCATCAAACACAATATTCGTAGACTCTTCAACAACCATTGAATTATAAGTAAAGACCTTATAGGTTTTGCTAGTGGTGGAATAACCTAGGAATATGCCTTTATGAGTTTTTGAATCAAATTTCCCAAGATTATCCTTAGTATTCAAGATATAACACTTACATCCAAAAACTCTTAGGTATGCTAACTTAGGCTTTCTACCCTTCCATAACTCATAAGAAGTTTTATTAAGAATAGGTCTTGGGAAAGCTCGATTTGCAATATAACATGAAGTATTGATAGCTTTCACCTAAAAGTAATTTGGTAATGAATACTCATTGAGCATAATTCTAGCCATCTCTGCTAGTATCATATTTTTCTCTCTACAACACTAGTTTGTTGTGGTGTTCTAGGAGTTGAAAAGTTATGGAAAATCCCATTCTCTAAGTAATAACATTCAAAAGACTCATTTTGAAATTCTTTTCCATGGTCACTTCTTATGGAAGAAATGAAGTAACCCTTTTCATTTTCAATATTTTTTGCAAAATTTTTAAAAGCATCAAAAGTATCATGTAACAACCATATTCATTTACATAACTCATATCATTCATGTTCAAAATACATATGCATAAAGGTTTTATCCATCCTACACACAATCAAACATTTATTTGATGTACATATATGTATACGACACAAGGAGAGAGAGAGTTTGGATTCA
>CATIWR010079229.1:0-16195 GCA_949677035.1 Omphalea diandra
TCCTTTTGGCAGAATATGAGGGCTATTTATAGCCTTACAATACTTAATCCAAAACCAATTAGGATTTGGTTTACATTCCCTAACAGAATTCAATATTTCCTAATGTAATAATGAAAAGGCAATCCTAAACTAAATAGGAAAACTAAAGAAACAATATGATTGGTCAACAAGATTAGACCAAGATACTTTCCTAACTAAAGAACAACTCTTCCTAAATAGAAAAGGAAAATGATTCAACTTAATGAGGAAATCCTAATGGCATTAGGAAATATTGCCAACTAAGAAAATCTTGTAAGAATCTTTGACTTTGGGCCTTATTTCCTTGTTTACACGACTTGGGCTTGCTTTTACATGCCTTGGGCTTCTTTTTACATGCCTTGGCCAAATTGAGTCATGCTTGGATGCTCTCCACAAGTTGGGCTCCTTTGTATTGAGTTAAGTGCTCCATTTGAAGAATATGAGCTCCCATCAGCTTTTAATTGGCTTCACACATCCTTTGCTCTTCTTAAGCTATTCAAAGTGTAATTCCTTGTTGCATGCATGCTCCAATTACATCCTTAAACTTTTTTAACCTTCCCTTTATGAATGGGCCTTAAAGTTGAAGTGGATCCTTTGCTTTAGCCTTAGTTGTTTGCATCAGGAGTTGCACTATAGCTCTATTATCTGTGTTTACTGAATTTGATTTATGATTCTCGATTCTACATGTTTTTGATGTTCTTAAGTTGCAACAAATTAGATTCTATCCACACATGTAAAAAAAAATTGACTAGACAATGCGAGGGGATTGATGAGTCACTTTTTGTTTTTATTTTCTCTCAACTTTTTGGAATAGTGGTTTTGATAATGTTACCATCATAAATTTATCATTGCAAAACTATGTCAAATTGACTTTGTAATTGTGAGACATGGTTTGGTTCTCGTTCAGTGTTTGGTTACCGTTTGGTGTTTAACTTATAACTTGGAACACATGGAATCGTGGTTTATATAAGTTGTTAATTTTCCTAAATTGCTTTTTAGACTTGAGAAGCAATATTTTCCATTACAACTTCATGTTAGAATGGTATACGTGTACTGTTTTTTCGAAAATTTATTTGACACTGATGTTCATCTTGTTGAAGTGACTTTGTTTTCATCTGCGTGTGTATGGAATTTCTTCTTGCTATTTAAATTTGACTACCAATTTTGACTGCTAAACATGTAGGGCCAACAAAGGTTGTTCATTGTTGTGTGATTATGGATTAGGTTAATGTTTCTATTCTATATGGTTGGTTTTGGCTTCAAGGATGATGTTCAGCAACAATCATTACAGGCTATTAATTATATCCTTAAATGGGATATTTTATAAACCAACGATCTATGCAGTATGTGTGGATTTATAAATAGTAGCTAAAATAGTTAAGGAATCAAGTGATACTAATGGTTAAAGTGAGATGGAGTCATCACTCACCTAAGGAGGCCACTTGGGAAGTACAGGAACACATGAGATGATAATATCCCTATATGTTCTAAAGTTATAGTAAGTAAAATTTCGAGGACGAAATTTCTATAAGTGGGGGAGAATTGTAACATCCTCAAACCAAATCATATGCATTTTAATTATGTTATATTTGAAAATATGCACTGGATAAATGATTTTTTTTCGACATGTGAATTGGAGAAACATAACGATGACACTTGCACCCTTACATTTGGGGCACTTGAACATATAAGAAATGTTTGCAGAGTTGCATGAAAAATTATCTTATGTTGTGTGCATGTTATAGTATCATAAATAATAGTGTTTTAGAGCTTAATTAAAAGTATAAGGAGCATATAGCTAGTAGGAGATGGATGAAGGTGCTTAAGGATTGAAGAAGAGGGACTAAAAGAGGAAAAGTGAACTTCTAACAAATGGAAATGAAACACCATGATTTTATCTTATTATAATAAGTTTACATATGACATTTAGGGTCAGATTATTGAAGAAAAATTGTGAGTTATACTAGAAGAAAGAGAGAGCTAAGGAAGAAAGAAAGAAAGGAAGAAGAAGAAGAAGAAGAAGAAGAATAAGAAGAAGAAGAAGGGGTGGGAGAAAAGTGAGCTGCCTAGGGAAAGAGTCCTAATGTTTTCTAATTATGGGATAATAGGTAAGTTAATTTATCTTCTTCTCAACTATAATTAACCTCTCATGACATGTTAATCATGCATGGTTAGTAAGAATTATGGAGTAATTGAGGTAGAGCTCTTAGATGGAAGTTACAATCCAAGAGAATAAGAGCTGATTCTGTTGGTTTTGCAGTTAGAGCAGAATTTTGCACCCACAATTTCATAACCCTAGAAGAGAAATTAGGGAAATTTCAAAGTATGAAAGTTATAGCTTTATTTCTCATATAAATTCTTATGAAATAGTTTTGTTTTATTTTGTGTGTGTGAGGAGATATGACTCCTTCAGTAGGGTTGGGTCATATACAAATGGAGATGATCTCAGTCTTCTGTTTTCTTATATTTTGATGGCCTTATATTCTAATTTTGACAAAGTGAAAAACATTAAACTTGTAGCTTTATATCCCCTCTAAATACCTATGAATCAATTTTGATTTATTTACTGTGTGGAAAGTGATATGGCTCATTGATTGGGACTGACCCTGAACCGAGATGAAACCTCACACTTCTTTTAATTCTATTTCCCAAAATTTTGATGGCCATAGATTCATAATTTGATGATGGTCCAAACTTGAAATTATATATTTATGCTTGTGAAATATTGTTGCCAAATCCAACATGGCTGTTGAGATACTGTCCCTTCATCATGACTATTTGTTAATATGTTACAAACCTGCTCACCCTAAGATTGGGTCCTTTGTTTTGGTGACTTTATAGACTGAATTAGATAATAAGTGAAACATAAAAAATGTTCCTTTATATGTTTTGTAACTGGTGATAGATTATTATTACAACTAGATTAGTACAATTTGAGATACACCTAAGAATGTAAGATCTACTCAGACTGAGATGACATTTTAGTAAGGCAAAATTCAAAAATTCACTACATTTTCTATGTGTCTAATATTGGCTTGAAATTTGAATATGGTGTATCATTATGTGTGTAGTTTATTTGAAAAAAAGAATCAAGTGATTTGGGTTAGTATATCTTGAGTTATTACTATGACCGTATAGCAAGCTCAGGCTGCCATATAAAAAAAATATGGATAAATACTAGGCCCACTTGCATGAATCATGCCATAGTTGCATAACAAGATGAAAATCTTACTTTATCATCATGAATTGATTTGGTGTATTGAAATAGGTCCCCAAGGCATTGAGGATAATACTGGGAATAAGTCGGGACCATCCATGGCTAAATAAGCTTGAAGGAGGAGGTAAGTAAGTAGCTGATGGTGCTATATGCATGATTGGTTAAATACCACGAACTTATACTCAATGGAATGAAATGTTGTTTAATGTGATGATATTGTAGAATGCATAGATCAAAGATTGTTATACCCTTTGATTTATTTATTTTCATAAGATGTTGATAATATTTGATAGCTTATGTAGCGATAATATTTGATAGCTTGTGTGATGATAATATTTGATAGCCTGTGTGGCGATAAGATTTGATAGCCTGTGTGGTGATAAGATTTGATAACTTGTATGGTGATAATATTTGATAGCCTGTGTGGCGATAATATTTGATAGCCTGTGTGGCGATAATATTTGATAGCCTTTGCGGCGATAATGTTTGATAGCCTGTGTGGCGATAAGATTTGATAGCCTATGTGGCGATAATATTTGATAGCCTGTGTGGTAATAATGTTTGATAGCCTGTGTGGCAATAATATTTGATAGCCTGTGTGGCAATAATATTTAATAGCCTATGTGGCGATAATATTTGATGGCTTGTGTGGCGATAACATTTGACAACCTATATGGCAATAACATTTGATAGCTTATGTGGCGATAATATTTGATAGCCTGTGTGGCGATAACATTTGATAGCTTGTGTGGCGATAACATTTGATAGCATGTTTGGCGATAACATTTGATAGCTTGTGTGGCAATAACATTTGATAGTCATTGTGTGGCAATAATATTTGATAGCCTGTGTGACAATAACATTCGATAGCCTGTGTGGCCATGAGATCTATAGCCTATGTGGCAACAACCTATATAGCAATAACATTTGGTAGCCTATGTGGCATTTAAGAGTAAAAACTCTTTATTTCATGCATGGATATGATGATGAGTTATTAATATTTAAATGTTTGTTATGTTATTTGAGATTAAAGTATTCTTATGCATTTACTTATTGAGTATGCAAACTTACTCTTTTGCATTAAATTTTCTTTCAAGAATAGTAGACTAAACACTACATCCAGTATACATTTCGAAGTTGCTATCTAGCAGTGTAATAAAGGTTGGGCAAGTATGCAGTCAATTAGTATTTTAGGTTGTTTATCCATGTATGTTTTGTTGTAAATAGTTACTATATGGTGAACAAGAGACATAGTGAGAAAAACAAATTTAAATCAGGTCTTTTAATGATAGTGGATAGACTTAGAGAGAATTTTAATGATTATTAAATGGGATGTCACAAAAGGGATCTTTTCTAGTTAGGGCATTCAATTTGCGATAGTCTATACATACCCTCCATCTACTAATCATTCACATGGGAATAAGTTCATTATTCTTATTAGCCTCTACTGTCGTTCCTCTTTCTTTGGTATATACTACACTCGGCTAACCTAAGAGCCATTTGAAATTGGATGATTTCAACATCAAACAACTTAATCAGCTCCCCTTTTACAACATCCTTCATTTTTACATTAAGCCTTCTTTGGTGTTTTATTAATGGCTTATGATTATCCTTTATAAGGATCTTATGTATGCACAAAGAAGAGCTAATTCCTTCGATGTCGATAATAATCCACACAATTGCCTTACTTATTCTTTTAAGCATGTTTAACAACCTATCTGCTTGCTTTGTAGATAATTGGCTAGATATGATAATAGGGAGTGTATTATCTTCTCCTAAATAGGTATATTTGAGGTGAACAAGAAGAGATTTGAGATCTAGCTTAGGTGGCTTAACAGTGGAAGGTATTGGAGGGGTAAGGATCATTTTAGCTCCTTAAATTATTGCATAGAAGAATGATATTAAAGAACATTAGGAAATAGAGGGTTAAAAGATGTGGTTTCAATTCCTTCCTCATTGCTAATCGCCCTCATGCTCAAATCATAGTGATTTTTAAGTTCCTCCATCATCTTTTTTTTCATTAGGTGATTGATCTCATCTATCTTCAAGCAATTTTCCTCTACTATTGGTATTTTCATTACCTTATACACATCAAACTCCACTTTTTCATCCCTCACTCTCAAGGTCAATTTTCCTAGTTGCACATCAATGAGAGCTCTTCTCATTGCTAAGAATGGTCTCCCTAAGATGAGTGGTATCTATAACATCCCTTTCCTCATTTATTAGCATTCTTACATGAATATCTTAATGGGATAAATAATTTACAATCTCACATGAACATGTTTATTAGATAAATGATAATTTATATGTGAATTTGATAAGCATGATAATGACACTTGCACCATTGCATTCAGGCCATTTGAACAAAGATGTGATGTTTGCATAGTTGCATGGCAAATTATCACATGTTGTGTGTATGTTATAATATCCTAAGTAATGGTGTTTTATAGCCGATTTAAAAGTATAGGGAGCATGTGGGGAGTAATAGATGGATGGAGGCGATGAAGTGGTGAAAAAGAGAGAATAAAAGTAGAAAAGTGAACTTTCAACCAATTGTAGTAAACCACCATGATTTTGTCATATTGGAATAGGTATACAAATTGAATTTTTCATCCTTTAGAATCATATTAGAGAGGGAAAATATGAGGGGCATTAGAAGAAAGAGAGAGCTAAGGAAGAAAGAAAGGAATGATAAGAAGGATAGGGGGAAAAACTAAGTTAGCTAGGAATAAACCTATGCTTTTCTAGTTTTGGCAAAGAGGTAAGTTAATTTATCTTCTTCCCATATAAAATTCCTCCCTCATAACATGTTAAACATGCATTATTAGTAAGACTTATGGAGTAATTTGATGTAGAACTCATGCATGGAGATTGAAGCTTAAGAAAAATAGAGCTGATTATTTTGGTTTTATTGTTAGAACAGCTTGTTGTACCCACGATTTCATAACCCTGTAAGAGGAGTTAGGGAAAGTGTAAAACATAAAACTTATAGGTTTATGTCTCATATAAATGCATGAAATGTAGTTTTGCTTAATTTAGTGTTAGCGAAGAACTATAGCTCCTTCATTAGGTTTGGTTCACAACCTATCAAAATCTTCTTATTCTAGCAGTTTTCATTTATTTTAATAATCATATGTATGAATTTAGACAAATTTTAAAACATAAAATTTGTAGAGTTATATCCCCTCTAAATTATTGTAAAACAGTGTTGCTTAATTTGTTGAGTGAAAAGAGATATTACTCTTTGATTGTGACTGACTTTAAACTTGATGAAATCTGTTCAATCTCTTGGTTCTATTTTTCAATAATTTGATGCCTATAGAATGGGGATTTGTTAATGTGCCAAACTTGAAAGTTATAGATCTATGTCTCACATAGATTCCAATAAATTAGTTTTTCCAGGTATATAGTAGTTGAGGAGATATTGCTACTGCATTATGACTGATTCTCAAGATGTTGGAACCTCCTCACCTAGAGATTAATTATTTATTTTAATGACCTTATAGACTGAATTAGACCATGTGTAAAACATGAAAAATGTTTCTTTATGTGTTTTATAACTACTTGAAAATTGTGTTTTGCAATTGGATTTGTACAATTGATGATGTGGCTAATATTGTAACACCTAATTAAACTGTGATTACATTAAAATAGGGCAAAATTCATAAATTCACCATATTTTTTGTAGGCCATATATTAACCTGATATTTGAATATGTGGTGTAATATGTCTAGTTGGAAAAATAATAAAGTCATTTAGATAAGTATATCCAAAGTTATTACAGTTATAACATAACAAGGTTAGATTGTCATACAAGAAAAATAAGCTTAAATACTTGACCCGCATGCATGGAGCATGAGCAGAGTTGCATATCAAGTATGTAAACTCATTTTGACATATTTTTAATCATGTATGTATCAAATTTTATGATCTCGACACATTGAGGAAGCCCAAGAAAGAGGTACGAATCTACCATAATGTTGGCTGCAATAAAGGTGTGTAAAAACCATAATTGGATTTTAATGTGTATGTGTGACAATTTTTTTGATATGGTTGTATTCTATTACGTGTATATGAGATTTAATTATACATTTTATATGTGAATATAAGTCAAGTGAGAATTATATGATCTTAATGAATACACGGTATACCATTGTGAATGAACACTTGCATATGGAACTAAAAGAATATTGTGACTGACTTATCAAACACTTGCAAATCAAATGGAAAAACGACCTATATGTCCTATCAAAACATGTTATTGATCAAATGATTCACTTGTTATATGATGGCTAGCAAAATCAAATGTCACTCAAATCATATAAATTCTCGAGACTAGTGTTTTCCTTACAAGGTCACGACAAAATCAATCTATTGCATTTGCACTTACATAGTCAACTCTTATATTTCCAATGTATCAAAATGATATTTAATTATTAGTTTTGCTATAAGAATCTAATTATTGTTTTAATTCATTGAGTCGCAACTCACTAAATTGAAATTATATTTTTCAGATGCTGAAGCATAAGGTTTGGATACTTAAGAGCATAAATTTTTGCATATAGACATATGGAGCATAGGTCATCGGCTAATTTCCAACTCTCTCTCTCTTTGTGTGATGTACATATACCTATATAGGAATTAGTTTGTGGTCACTAGCCTTAAAAATTAGTTAACATATATATGTACATTTAATACTTATTGGATTATGTATGAATGATGAGTTAACCTTTATACATATGAAGTTTTCAACATGAAAGCCATGATTAGTAAATGAAAATGGTTGTTACAGTATCTCATAGTCTTCATCAAAGTCTAGCACTAAAAAATCAGTTTGAAAGATGAACTTATCCACCTTGACGAAAATATCTTCAACAATCCCCACAGGATACTTGATTGATCTATCTATTAGTTGCAAAGACATCATTGTCTCATTGATAAAAAAGATTAATGCATCAAGTTAATTATAGAACCAATATCACAAATATCTCTATCAAATTCAAATTCACCAATTTTGTAAGGTATAGTAAAACTCCCTAAATCTTTGATTTTTTAGGGAAGCTTATTTTGCAAGATGGCACTACATTCTTCTATGAGCATCGCTATTTCACAATCCTTAAGCCTTTTCTTATTAGAAATTATGCCTTTGAGAAACTTGACATAAGAAGGCATATGAGATAATACTTTAAAGAATGGAATGTTGATGTGAATCTTCTTAAAAACTCTAAGAAACTTGGAAAAATGCTTGGCTATTTTGTCATCCCTTGATTCTTCAATATTTAAGGTAATATAATGGGAGGCATATAAGGTTGAACCTCGGGTGGTGATTTAGCATCATCCTCCTTTGCTTTAGGTGATTTGTCCTTAGGCTCGTATTGAGTTGTTTCTTCTTTTTCTTGCTCTTTAAGCTCTCTAACTCTATTTTCTACCTCTTCATTACTTCTCAAAGTGATGGTTTTTACATGCTCATTAGGATTAATCTTTGAATTAGAAGGTAAACTCCCCATTTGCCTAAATGACATATCATTTGCCAATTGCCCCACTTATACCTCTAATGCATGAATAGATGAAAAATGATGTTTAATAATTTGATCAACTTTAGTATCTAACATTTTTAAAGCTTCATCTTATGCATCAATCATTTCATTATTAGTCTTAACAATAATGAATTTCTCCATCATGACCTTTAAACCTGATTTATTTTCTTATTATTATTGTGCTTGAAAACCTAGGGATGCTTGAGGTCTTAAGGCGTGATATATAACAACCATTTTCATTTACAAATCATGGCATTCATGTCTAAAAATACATATGCATAAAGGGTTCATCATACATACATAATCCAACATTTATTTAATGTTCATATATATATGTTAACTAATTTTCAAGGCTAGTGACAATAAATTAGTTCCTATCTAGATATATGTACATGACATAGGGAGAGAAAGAGTTGGAATTCAGCTAACGAGTTGTAGTCCATGTGTCTATATGTAAAAATCTATGCACCAAAGTATCCAAACCTTATGCTTCAGTATCTGAAAAACATAATTGCGATTTGGTGAGTTGCGACTCAATGAATAAAAATAATAATCAAATTCTTATGACACAACCAACAATCAACTATCATCAAGATACATTACAAGTATAAGAATTGACTATGTAAGTGCAAATGAAATAGATTGATTTTTTTCTGTGACCTTGCAAGGCAAACACTTATCTCGGGAATTCATGTGATTTAAGTGACATTTGATTTGCTGGCCATCATATAATAAGTCAATCTTTTGATCAATAACATGTGCCAATATGACATATTAGACCCTTTTTTCTAAGTGATTTGCAAGTGTTTGACAAGTCGATCACAACATCCATTTAGTCTCATATGCAAGTGTTCATTTAGAATGGTATGCCAAGTAATCATTAGGAGCATATAATTCTCACTTAACTTGTATTTACTTGTAAAATGTAGCAATTTAATCACATATACATGTAATAGAATATAATCATATCATTAAATTATCATACATACACATTAGAATCTAATTATGGTTTTTACTCACCTATTAATGTGACCAACCATTATGATAGGTTTGGTTCTCTCTCTAGGGCATCCTCAAAGTGTTGAGGTCTTAACATTTGATACATGCATGGTTATAAGTATGTCAAAATGATTATGAATGCTCGGTATGCAACTATGGCATGATCCATATAAGTGGACCAAGTGTTTATGCATATTTTCCTTTTATGGTAGCCTTGACTTGCTGCACTCTCACAACAATAACTCTAGATATACTTATCTAAATGACTTTATTCCCTTTTTTCAAATAAACTAAACACATAACGATACAAAATATTAAAATTTCAGGTCAATAAAAAGACAAAAAATATGGTGAATTTTTGAAGTTTTTCCTATTTTAATGTCATCTCCGTCTGAGTAGGTCTTACAATCTTAGGCATATCTATAATTTTATAAATCTAATTGCAAAACAAATTTACCAAAAGTTACAAAACACATAATATAACATTTTTCATGTTTTTCTCATTGTCTAGTTAAGTCTATAAAGTCACCAAAACAAATGACCAATCTCAGGGTGAGCAAGTTTTTAACGTGTTGATAATCAACCATAATGAAGGGACAATATCTCATTATCCATGTTAAATTTGGCAAAAATATTTTACAAGAATGCATACAGGACATAAATATACAATTGTCATGTTTAACATATTACCAAATTCCAATTCTATGGCCTTCAAATTATTAGAAAATAGAATTATAAGACTGATGAGGTTTCATTGGGTTCAGGGTCAGCCACAATTAATGAGCCATATTTCTTTCCACACAACAAATCAAGCAAAACTACATTATAGGTATTTATAGGGGATATAACCCTAAAAAATTTCATGTTTTTTACTTTGTCTAAATCAAAACATAAGGCCATCAAAATATAAGAAAACAATAAGACTGAGGTGAATTTGGTTGGTTATGAACTAGCCCTAATGAAGGAGCCATATCTCATCATACACACCAAATTAAGTAAAAATGTTTTAGTAAAATCTAGACGGGGCATAAAGCTACAACTTTTATATTTTGCACTTTCCCTAATTCCTCTTCTAGGGTTATAAAATAATTAGAACAAAATTATGCTCTAATAACAAAACCAACACAATCAGTTCTTGTTTCTCTTGAACTTTAACTTCCATACATAAGCTCTACCTTAAATACTCCATAATTCTTACTAACTATGTATGATTAACATGTCATGAGGGAGTAATTTCATGTGGGAAGAAGATAAACTAACTTACCTATTTTCCCATAACCATAAAGCTTAGGATTCCTTTCTTTCTTTTCTTTCTTTCTTCCTTAGGTCTCTCTTTCTTCTGCTGCCTCTCATGTTTATCCTCTCTATTCTAATCCTAAAGGATGAAAAATTCCATTTGTAAACCTATTGTAATAAGACAAAATCATGGTGTCTCGTTTCCATTGGTTGGAAGTTCACTTTTCCTCTTTTAGTCTTTCATCTTCACTCCTTTGTCACTTCATCCATCTCTTAATCCCTATATGCTTCATATACTTTTAAATAAGCTCTAAACCACCATTATTTATGATGATATAGCATGCACATAACATAAGATAATTGTTCATACAACTATACAAGCATTACATATATGTTTAAGTGTCTCAAATGCAATAGTGCAAGTGTCATCGTCGTGCTTATCTAATTTACATATCCAAATGATCATTTAACCAATGCTCATTTTCAAGTAGGATTGTAAATCATTTATACAATGAACAGGTTCATATGAGAATTCCAATGAATGTGGATTGGTATGCTACATTTGTTCCCCTCTTATAAAGAATTTCATCCTCGAAATTCAATACCTGTAAACAAATATGGATATTGTTATTTAATTTTCTCTTCGATTTCCCATGTAGCCTATTATTGTGAGTGATTTCTCCATAACTTCTTAACCAAAAGGATTTCTCTATTTCATAACTATTTGTCTTATAAAGTTGAGATGTAAATCATGGATCTCTATCCAATATAATGGACACCGAAACGTCGTGTAATCTGACAATTTCATCCACATATTTCTTGGCTAAGTGCTTAAGTGAACCATCTTATCAAATAGGTAGAAAGTGAGCTAACTTAGTCTATCAATGATCACCCATATAACATCATTCTTTTTCAAAGTCCTCGGTAACCCATATACAAAGTCCATGGTTATTCATTCCCATTTCCACACTGGAATCGTTAATGGTTTCAATTTTCCAACTGGTGCTTGATGCTCCATTTTGATTTGCTGACAAGTCAAACAAGTTGAAACATAGGCTGCTATATCTTTCTTCATTTTAGGCCATCAGAAATTAGATTGCAAAGTATTATACATTTTCATCATTCCTGGATCCATGGCATATAGAGCATTATGTGCTTCTTCTAGGATTTCTCTTTGTAAGTTATCAACATTTGACATACAAATATGATAACCTAACATCAATCATCATTTTGAATATCAAAATCACCATGGCTCAGTTATTTTACTATTTCAATCATTCTATACAACTTTAGATCATTTCCATGTGCTTCTTTAATTCGATCATGCAGCATTGGTCTCACTTGAAAAGTAACAATCAATACCCCATTCTTTTGTACGTTAATTCCATATTCATATCTCGTAATTGAACTAAATAAGACAATTGAAATACTTATAAATGAGCTACACTACTTCTTGATTTCCTGCTCAAAGCATCAATAACCACATTTGCCTTCATTGGGTGATACTTAATGATGCAATCATAATGTTTTAGCAGTTCTAATCACCACCTCTATCTCATGTTTAATTGTTTTTGGCTCATCCAGTACTTCAAGTTCATGTGATCCGTAAATATCTGAAAAGTTTCTCCATACAAGTAATGTCTCTATATTTTCAAAGCAAACACAACGACAACAAGTTCTATGTCATGTATTGTGTAACATCCTCAACCCAAATCATATGCATTTTAATTACATTATATTTGAATATATGCATTGGATAAATAATTGTTTAGACATGTGAATTGGAGAAACAGGACGATGACACTTGCACCATTACATTTGGGACACTTGAACATATATGTAATGTTTGTATGGTTGCATGGAAAATTATCTTATGTTGTATGCATGTTATATTGTCATAAATAATGGTATTTCAGAGCATATTTAAAAGTATAAGGAGCTTTTATGGATTAGGAGATGGATGAAGGTGCTTAAGAAGCAAAGAAGAGGGATTAAAAGTGGAAAAGTGAACTTCCAACCAATAGAAATGAAACACCATGATTTTATCTTGTTGTAATAGGCTTACAAGTGTAATTTTTAACCCTTTAGGATCAAAATTAAGGCTTTAAACACGAGGTACAGCAGAAGAAAGAGAGAACTAAGGAAGAAAGAAAGAAAGGAAGAAGAAGAAGAAGAAGAAGAAGAAGAAGAAGAAGAAGAAGAAGAAGAAGAAAAAGAAGGAGAGGAAGAAAAGTGAGCTGCCTAGGAAACAATCCTAAGGTTTTCTAATTATGGGACATTAGGTAATTTAATTTATCTTATTTTAACATGAAATTAACCCCATATGACATGTTAATCATGCATGGTTAGTGAGAATTATGGAGTATTTGAGATAGTACTATTGGATGGACGTTGAAATTCAAGAGAACAAGAGCTGATTGTGCTGATTTTGCTATTAGAGAAGAATTTTGTACCCACAATTTCATAACTCTATAAGAGGAATTAAGGAAAGTGAAAAGTATAAAAGTTGTAGCTTGATGTCTCATATAAATTCATAAGAAGCAGTTTTCTTGATTTGGTGTGTGTGAGGAGATATGGCTCCTTCATTAAGGCTGGTTCACAACCAACTAAAATGACTTCAGTATTTCTATTTTCTTATATTTTGATGGCTTTATGTTTTGATTTTGACAAAGTGAACAACATGAAATTTGTAGCTTTATATCCCCTCTAAAAACCTATAAATCAATTTTGATTGATTTACTATGTGGAAACAGATATGATGCATTGATTGGGACTAACCCTGTACCCAGATGAAACCTCACCTTTCTTTTAATTTTGTTTTCCAAGATTTCAATGGCTATATATTCAGAAGTTGAAGATGTTCTTGTGTCTAATATACATTTTTGTGAAATATTTTTGCCAAATTTAGCATGGTTGTTGAGATATTGTCCCTTCATCATGACTGTTTGTGAACATGTTACAAACCTACTCACCCTGAGATTTGGTTCTTTATTTTGGTGACTTTATAGACTAAATCAGACAATAAGTAAAACATAAAAAAATGTTCCTTTATATGTTTGGTAACTGATGGTAGATTATTATTGCAACTGGATATATACAATTTGAGATGCACTTAAGAATGTAAGACCTACTCAGACTGAGATGACATTGCACTAGGGCAAAATTCAAAAATTCACCACATTTTCTATGTGTATGATATTAGTTTGAAATTTTAATATGATGTGTCATTATGTGTCTAAATTGTTTGAAAAAAAAATCAAGTAATTTGGATGAGTATATATGGAGTTATTATTGTGAGTGTATAGCAAGCTCAGGCTGCCATATAAGGAAAATATGCATAAGCACTAGGTCCACTTGCATGAATCATGCCATAGTTGCATAACAAGATAAAAATCTTACTTTATCATCATAGATTGACTTGTTGTATTGAAATAGGTCATCGAGGCATTTAAGATAATAGTGGGAATAAATCGTGACCATCTACATCTTAATAAGCTTGAAGGAGGAGGTAAGTAAATAGCTAAGGGTACTATATGTGTGATTGGCTAAATGCCATGAGCATATACTCAATGGAATGAAATGTTGTTTAATGTGATGATATTGATGAATACATTGGTGAAAAGATTATTATACTCTTGATATATTTATTTTCATGAAACATTGATAAATTATGATTTAGGAATGAGAGTATGTGGTGATATGAGCTGCCAAAGTTATGGATGTTGTTATTAGGCATTATATTGTTGAAATTTTGGTGGATTTATAATTGATTTGTTGAAAGAATAATACTTGATGTTATTGGCAAGTAATAATATTCATAGCCTATGTGGCAATGATATTTATAGCCTATGTGGCAATAAAATATAATAGCCTGTGTGGCAATAAAATATAACAGCCTGTGTGGCAATAACATTTGATAGCTTGTGTGGCATTGATATCTATAGCCTGTGTGGTAATAAAATATAATAGTCTGTGTGGCAATAACATTTGATAGCCTATGTGGCAATGATATCTATAGCCTGTGTGACAATAAAATATAACAGCCTGTGTGGCAATAACATTCGATAGCCTATGTGGTAATGATATCTATAGCTTGTGTGGCAACAATATTTATAGCTTATGTCACAACCAAAAATGAAAGCCTTTGTGGCAGTGATATTGATAACCCATGTGTCATTTAAGATTAAAAACTCTTTATTTCATGCATGGATACGATTATGAGTTATTAATATTTAAATATTTGTTATATTATTTGAGATTAAAGTATCGTTATGCATTCACTTACTGAGTATGCAAGCTCACTCTTTTGCATTAAATTTTATTTTAGGAAGAGAAGACTAAAGATTGCGTCCAGTTACATTTTAAAGTTACTGTCTAGCAGTCTAATAAAGGTTAGGCCAGTATGCAGTATATTAGTATTTTAGTTTGTTTAGCCATGTATACTTTGTTGTAAACAGTTACTATGTTGTGAACAAGAGACAGTGTAAGAAAAAAAAAATTGAAATCAGGTCTTTAATGACAATGGATAGATTGAGAGAATTTTAATGATTAGTAAATAGGATGTCACATTTTACTGGTATCATAGTGGGTAAATGATTTTGTAGACATGTGTAATATAAATGTAATATATATGATATTTGCATTGTGTTAATCTTACATGCATTATTGGCATATAGAAGTATGGATGCACATGATAGAGTTCATAATTGCATAGAGGTTAGAGATGAGTATGTTGAGTCTGTTCATGCACATGAGCATGTTGACCATGCTGCATAGAATTTTGAGATGTCATGAAATAATCTAGCCACAGGAGTAAACCTAAATATCATACAGTTTATTGAGATGATGTAGAGATTTGCAATAAAAGCATATGTAAGACTTGCTATAGATAAGAATTATGATAGATTGAAGAATTAAAGGGTAATTGACTTTGAGTGCACTAGAGATATTACTGAGGCTGAAGAGGGGCTTTGAAGAATTGAAAGAATCTTGAATTGGCTTGAATGCATCTTAGAGACTAGTTGAAGTATGCATTATGTTTACTTTTAAAAAAGAGTAAACACCATTGGTATACTTAGATAAGAAGAAGATGAAGTTTTCTAATTGAAGCAGAATGATATAATGATTGCAGATTATGAGGTATAATCTATTAAAATTCTCGAGATATGCTCTAAAGTATATAGCTACG
>CATIWR010079265.1:0-42830 GCA_949677035.1 Omphalea diandra
AGAAAACACTTTATTGTAAGGTTGTGTGTTAGCCATTAAAACACAAGTTGTAGTAAGTTGGGTGCGAGCTTGAAAAACACCATTGAATTAGTAAAATACCCAATTGAGTGATTGGGGAGTGGATGTAGGGATTGTTTTGCCCGAACCACTATAAAATCTTTGTCTCCTTGCAATTCCTTCTTCTTCCCTTAATCTTTAGTTTAAATTTTTTTAAACACCAATTCAACCCCCTTCTTGGTGCTTAGGGACAACAACTAGGATTGGTCCCTTTGTAACCAACCTTGAGATCAGGGCTATAACTACTACCCCCATTGGGCATTATCTATCTATTGATATGTGAATTTGGAAGTATAACAAGTTTGGTATATTCACAGTTAAATCTGCCTAGATGTTAGTTTCTAGCTTTGATACTCAATGAAGGCCCCCCTTCTCCCCTTCTTCTTCACAATATAAACTGTGGTGGTCCATTTGGAATCTTAATGTTCCTTTAAAAATTAGAGTTTTCTTATATAGGGTTATGAGAAATAAAATCCTTATTGCATTTGTTTTGGTTGAGAAAAGGATTCCTTTAGATATCTGATGTCATTTATGTCGTAGTCAAGTGGAAATGATTATATTCTTTTAAATTGCTTTTTAGTTCAAAGAGTTTGGTTTGCTTCCATGCTTTTCTATCATCCTTGCATATAGGAATCTAATCATTTATCTGATTGGTGGATGCCCATTCTTAAGCATTGGAATGGTGAGAGGAAGTGCATAATTATGGCTCATATGGCTTTCTTACTTTGGGCCATTTAGAGGGCCATCAATGAGTTGGTTTTTAACAAAAGGGAGTTTAATCCTATTTTTGTTGCTCGACAGGGAAATGATTTGGCTACTGAGTTTCAAAATGTAGAAGAAGACGCTATTAACACTTATCAGTCTTATTTCTTCAACAATAAACTCTTTGATGGTTTATAGGGACATCACACACAACCCAAATTTGTTATCTATATTAATGTAGATTTTGATCCAAACAAATTGGAAGCAAGGCTGGTGACCATAATTATTAACCAAAGGAAGAAAATTATTGATAGGCTAACATGTTTCAAACTTGCTTACTCCAAGAATCATACTAATGGTCTGAATCTCTATCTTTACCTATGGCTTTTAGCCCAGGTTGGCCTACCTTCTTTTTATATTTTTTGTGACAATTTAGAGCTAGTTTCTCTCATACTTTCTCTTACTCCTATAATCCCTTAGGAGTTAGTTGGTGTCATCTCTCAAGCAAGATAGAGACTTTTCCATTGCATAACAATGTTTGCTACTTGCCTAATCTAGGAATGAAGTAGGTATGAGCTTGTTAAAATTGTTTAAGAAAGGAAGTATCTCTTTTGCTTGGGTGGCTAATCCACCACCTAAATTGCTACATATTCTGGATTCTTTTGTTGTTTAATACAATTATTATTGGATAAAAAAATTTACAAGGTCCTTTTATCTTAAAATTCTTTTATTGCATTCGCTTATTACTTTTTTAAAATGTTTTATATTGAATAAGTTTTGCATGTTTGTATCCATCATGGATATGCACATAACTTTGTCTCTATTTCATTTCATAATTTTAGCTCATTTTCTTTTTGTCCTTTCTTTAGTATTCAGTTGTATGCCATAGTATTGCATGATTTTAAACAAGTTCACTTTCTTCATTTTATATGTTTTATGTTGTGCAAGCGATGATGTTACCCATATTTTGTATAACTTTGTAATTTGTATGATTTAATTTATGGTCATATGTAATGAACATACCCATGTTCACATCACATACATCACTGTCTTTTACATTGGATACTCTATCATACTTATCACAGTTTGAGAATTTTATCTTAATGGTCCTTTGCATTATTTTCTTTACTTTCAGATAGCAGTATTTAGCTAATTCTCCATTAGTAGACATCCTATCTTACTTTTTTTAAAATGTTTTATATTGGATAGGTTTAACATGCTTATATCCTATAATCATTATGGCTATGCACCACTTTGTCTCTATTTCATTTCATAAGTTCAACTCACTTTCTTGTTTTCCTTTCTTTAATATTCGATTGTATGCCATAATAAATTTGGCTACTTGCATGATTTCAAACAAGTTCACTTTCTTTATTTTCTATGTTCAATGTTGTGCATGATGGTATTGTTACCCATATGTTGTATAAGTTTGCATTTTATATGATCTTATTTATGTTCATATATAGTGGACATACTCATTTTCACATCATATGTATCACTGCCTTTTATGTTGGGTATCTTATGATAGTTATTGCATTTTGAGCATTTTGTCTTCTTGGTCGTGTACTTTGTTATCTTTACTATTATGTTACACCCTTCACATGATTCTCAAGTGGTAGATTTATTCTATCGTAGTCTCAAATTGTGTAACACTTCTTAGATTTTTACTTCTCTTTTTGTGAGACCTATCCTTCATTATACCAATCCTTTTCCTTATTTCTCCCTTGTGAGACCTCCTTAGCTTTAGGTTTTCATCATCATCAATTAGCTTGGTCCCCTATAATGGATCCTCATCTTTTCTTTTTTTTTTTGTCTACTTTTGTTATTGGCCTACCTATATGGAACAGAAAGCATTAATCATTAGCTAAGAAAAATCAGGACAAACAGAAAATTCAGTGGCAGAGTTAGCTTTAGAATTACTTTCAAAAGACCCAAACTTTAATGAGCCATTCCCGTTCTGTTTGGCAAGCAAGATTCTCTCAGGGAAATACTTTTCTGTCAACATTAGAGAGAAAACGTTAAGCAAATCGTGGAAAAAGGTGAACAATTTTTTAGTAAGGAAAGTCCATTCCAATATTTACAAATTGAGTTCTAAAACTGAGGATAAGATTGACTGGGTTCTTGAGGAAGGTCTTTGGTCAATATCTAGTACCCATTGTGTTTTTCAAAAATGGCCACCAGATATGGCGATTGGAGAGATAGATTTGTCAAAATCCTTCTTCTAGGTGTAGATTCATGGTCTGGCTCCAAATCAAATTAACCAAGAAAATACGCAAAGAATAGGGAATCTATTTGAGGGCCTCATAGAAAGAGATACTATTATCGAAGAAACGTGAGATAAACCTCTTTTTCTATGAATTAAGGTCAAGATAGATGTGAATAAACCTTTGATTAATGGTTTCAAGCTCGGCAAACCCGATAGGAATAGCAAATGGGTAAATGTCAAACATGAAAGGCTTCTAGAGATTTGTTTTTAATACGGGATAATGGGACATTTCATTTAATATTATACTAAAGAAAAGGATGAGGGAACATATGCAAAACAAAGATTCAAAGTCTAGAAGAAAGCTTATAATCCATATTATGTTCATTACCGACAACACTACAGACACCATAAATGAAGAAGAATTATGTGAGAATATGACGTCAGCACAGAGATTGGAAGATGATAAAAGAGCTAAAAACATCAAGTAATGTAACATAGCCCAAGGAAGGAAGAGAAAGTGGAGGCTACAATAAGTGTGATAGAAATAAAATCTTCTGACACTTTTCCTTAAAACCTCCCCATAAACGATCATCAAAAACCATTCATGGAAAAATCCAAAGGAATAGAAATAGTTAGTCTAGATAGACCTTAAAACCAGAAACTCTCAAGCCTATCAAGCAATAACTTCAACCCAGGTAGCTCTCAAATACCTAACAAAAGCCTAACCACTACAGCCTAGATAGCTTAAATCATTAATCTTCAGAAAATCAAACAACCAAGAACTTTTTCTAAAATGGCCTAAAAGGGGGAAAGGAAAACAAATACCACAACATATCAGCTAAGCAATGGACAACCCCAGTCCTAGAACCTTTCCAACCCGGGGTCAAGACTTCCCCCAAAACTAGATTGAAGATGTTGTCACACCATTAAGGAAAAGACAAGGTTTCGAACCATTGCAACTGCTGGTTGTGAAGAAAAGAAAACCTGTGATAATGATAATCAACGCATTAGATAACCTGATTTTGTTGGTAGGAGAAATGATGAATGATCTTGAAAAAGTTGAAGTGATAAAAAAAAATTCTTTAAAACAAAAGAAAAAAGACCAAGCAAGATAAGGGCAACAAGAAGAGATATAAGAGATGGAAATCAAGTTTAAGAGAGCAAGAGGCTGAAAATAATAAAGAAGAGGAATTGTTTCAATTTAACAAGGTAGAAGAAGTAAAAAGCTCCTCCCCCATAAATCCAAACACTGAAGAGACAATGGTGGCTGGCCAACAGCCACAAGAAGACAGATGATTGCAATGGTATGGAATTATTAGGGATTAGGTAGTACCTTGACAGTTCGAGCTCTGCAAGAGCTCTATCAAAAACACTGCTTGAATGTGGTGTCTCTTTAAAACAAAAAATAGAAGGAGGTATGTTGACCGGATCAGACGCAGGTTAAATTTTGATTATGCTGATTTTGTTGAACCAGTGGGTAAAAGTGGGGGAATTACATTATGGTGGATAAAGGGATGTGAGATAGATATTAGAATAAAATGTAAGAATTTTGTGCTTGTTAAGTGTAAAGATGAGAAGGACACTGAAGAATGGAAAACAACTTGTGTATGGGGAACCAGAGTGAAGCAAACGACAAGCAGTGTGGGATGATTTGTATAAATGGAGAACAATGGAAGAGCTTTGGATTTGCATAGGAGATTTTAATTCCATTTTGAAAAGCAATGATAAAAAAAAAAAAAAAAAAAGAGAGAGAGAGGAAGAGGGGTTCAAGAAAAATAGTGCTAAGGTCTTATGAATTTTAAAGATGAGTGTGACTTGATGGAATGGAAAGCAAAGGAGACTAGTTTACTTGGTGCAATCGATAAGAGGAAGGGGCAAGAATTTGGCAGATATTAGATAGAGCTTTAGCAAACACTCTATGGAGGGAGCTTTTTCCTAATGCAATAGTTCTTAATGGAGAGATGTTGGGTTGAGACCACAGACCACTCATTCTTACGATCAAGCTCTCAAAGAAAAAAAGGAAGAAGGGGTTTCAAATTTGAAGCAAAATGGATGGAGCATCAAGAATGTTGCAATGAGGTCAAAAAGGCATGGAACCAATAAAAGCAAGGATCTCGTATGTTCACAATTAAGCAAAACCTGAAAAGTTGCTAATGAGTGTTAGCAAAATGGAGCAGGGCAACCTTAAAAAATGAATCAAAGAAGATTGTAAAAATAATAATAATAAAAAAGATTAGAACAACTCAACAACAAACCATTATCTATAAAGAATAGAATAAAAGAGAGGGCTCTCACAAATACTCTCCATGAAAGCTGAAAAAGGTAGAAACTTCATTGGATGCAAAGATCCAGGATAAAGTGGCTCAATGTAGGTGATAGAAATACAAGATTCTTCCACATGACATCAATCTAAAGGACGCAACAAAACCTTATAACCAAACTGAAAGATGAAGTAGGGAACTAGCTAGAAGGAGAAGATATCCTTTTAAATGAAGCAAAAAAAAATTTTAAAATCTATTTATGCTTCTTGTAGTCATGATGATGTATCTGAATTATGCAATTTTATTAATCCAGTGGTAACATAGCAAATTAATGAGTACTTGTGTTTACCTATCTCAGAAACTGAAGTTAAAAATGTTGTTTTTGGCCTTGGTAGTTTCAAATCTCTAGGACCAAATGGATTCTTTAGAGTGTTTTTTCAAAAAAATTAGGATGTAGTGAGTACAGACATTGTTCAAGCGGTGAAAGGCTTCTTCGATAGTGGCTTCCTTCTTAAGGAGATAAATCTCACCCATATAGCTCTTATCCCTAAAACAAAAGCTCCAAAAAAATTTTCCCAATGCAGACCAATTAGCCTCTGCAACTTCCTTTACAAAATCATAGCAAAAACCCTTACAAATAGGCTAGAACCATGGATGAACAAATTTATCTCTATTACTCAATCTACCTTCATTCCAAATAGGGTATCTAAGATAATTTAATGATTGTGAATGAAGTGTTTCATCATCTCAGAACTAGCAGATCCCATATTTGGCAAATGGCAATAAAGCTTGACATGAACAAAGCCTATGATAGGCTCCAATGGGGATTCTTAGAAAAGACTTTGAAGAAATTGGGTTTTTGTAGGAAATGGATCTGGTTGATGGTGCAATGTGTGACCGAGAGAATGGGCTTCAAAGAGCTCAAAATTTTCAATATAGCAATGTTAGGGACGCAAGTGTGGAGACTTCTACAAAATTAGGATAGTATGTGGGCAAAAGTACTGAAGGCGGTTTATTTGCAAAGAGGTAACATCTATAATGCGACTCAAGGTAGCAAGCCATCATGGCAATGGAAGAGCTCATTGGAAGCGAGATAGGATATAAAATGAGGAGTTCGATGGATTTCATCAATTAATCAATTCAAAGTTGCATAAGCTAGAAGGGACGATATCTAATTTTTTAAGGTTGTTGATCTGATCGATTTCAACCAAAGAGAATGGAAGTGTTCTCTTATTACATCTTTATTCAACAGAACATAAGTTGTAGCTATCCAGAAAATTCCCATAGGCACTTCTAATACCCAAGACAGACTAGTATGGCATCATATAATAAGTGGGGAATATTCAGTGAAGACAACATGCCACACGATCAAATCTAAGAAGGAGGAAGAACTTCAAGCTTTAAATCCTCTATCATCTGGGCAAGAGCGTTATAGGGTGAATAAATGAAAATACATTTGAAGGGTCAAGGTTGAACCCAAGATTAAAAATTTTCTATGGAAAGCAGTAACAAACTCTATTGCTTTACAAGAAAATTTATTCGAAAGAAAATTAGTACCTTCACTAATTTGTAGAATATGCAAGAGGGAAGTTGAGTCGATAGACCGCATGTTTTTTAAGTGCAACTTCGTAAGAGCTGTTTGGTTTGGCAATCAATTTGGATACATGCCCGATTGTGGTTCTGAGATATCTTTTCTCAAATGGTGGCACACGATTTTTGAAACTTATTCAAAGATGAAAAAGGAAAGATTATGTCTAAAATAACAAATATATGTTGGTTTCTATGGAAAAATAGAAATGAAGCCTTATTTGAGGACAAAAGCCCGAAGTCAGAATAAATATCAAGCAAAATTAAGAATCAAATTAACCTTTATTCAGAAACAGGTCTTTTCTCAAGTCTTCCAACCGCTCTAAAAAACACAAATGTTAGAAGTCATTTGTGGGAAAAACCTCCTTTAGGATTAATGAAATTTAATTCGACTCTATCTTGGCAGGAAGGTAATGACTTGGGGGGTTCGCATTATTGGGAGGAATCATGAGGGCAAAGTTATAGAAGGAAAAGCAGTAAAGATCTATTGGGACTTAGTTTTAACAAGAGAAGCCAAAACTTTAAAGGAAGCCATCAAAATGACAGTCAGAGGAAATTGTTGTTTTGCTATTTTTGAAATAGATTCATAAACACTATGGGAGATGGTTAACCAGATTTTGAATGTTAGTTGGCAAACAAAAGAAGTGGTAGCTGATATTAAAGACAAATTAACATTTTTTTTAAATTTGTTTCAATTAAATTTAATTAGTAGAAAAGCTAACGGTATAGCTAATTTCATAGCCAAAGCTTGTATTAAAAACTTGCTTAGTCCAGGATGATTGTCCAACTATCCTAAATCTTTGACTCAAATTTTGTATCTTAATACTTTTGGGTTTTGTCAATGAAGTAAGCCTAGTGTTCTTTCAAAAAGTGGTAGATTTGTTTATTTTTCTTGTTTCTTATCTCACCCATTAACATGGTAATCTCATCAATGCTCATGCTTCACATGCTTTTAATGTTACTATGGTTAATGTTTATTTGCTTAAAAATTATTCATCATGTTTCACATGCTAACAAACACATTTACACCCCTCACTTTGTGCTTATATTCTGTATAACTTTTTTTTTTTTTTTTTTTTTGAGAATATATGTTTTGTATGGCTTTCATGGTGTTGCATATATTGCATTACTTTAGGATTTGGTCCCACATGCATTACCTTCATCATTTCTTTGTATATCTTTCAAATATTATTATTGTTATTATTTCATTTGTATATATTATTATTATGTGAATAGTACTTCTGTCTTTTAATTGTCATTATTTATTTCTCTATTTACTTTTCTATTTATTCTTTATCTTAATTATTATTGTAATTATTTTATTTTATTCTCATGGCAACTTTGCCTCTTAATTTAGTTTTATCCAATTATCTAATTTTTTTAATTATTTATAGTCCATTAAATTAAATTTTATTTTAGTGTTATTGATTTTATTTTATTTCATATTATTTATTTTCACTATATATTTTAATGACGTCTATTTATAATTATTTATTTATGTAATTATTGTATTAAAAACTAATCTTTGATTTACAGGGTATATTTATTTTTAGTTCATATTTTCTCTTTTTATTTTTTTCTCTTTTTACTTTTATTATGTATTTGTAAATCTCACTTTTTAGCTGGCTTGTAATTGATTGCTTTTATTTTATTATTATGTATTTGTAAATCTCACTTTTCAGCTGGCTTGTAATTAATTGCTTTTGGCTCGATGATATTGAAATTAATAATAATTGACATAAATAAAATTAAAATAGAAATTAAATAATAAATTTTCTTATTAACAATTTTTTTTCTTTCTAATTGAAAATGAAGATATTTTTTAATTTTAAAAAATAATTTATAATATGTCTCTATTTTGTCATGAATATCTATAAAATTCAAGATTAGATAATACTGAGTGTTGAAGTTTATTTATAATAAAATATTTTTTCTTGTGGATGGTCATATATAATATTGTTTAAAGAGATTTAAATATCTATCATGAAAATTCTTATACAATATCGCAAAATAACGATAGTTTAAAAAAGTGTTTCTCTTATAGAGGTAAAATTTTATTGCACAATTTCTTTAAAATATATTTATAAATAGAAATATTACCATAATGTTATTTTGACATTTTAATTGTTATAGTGAATATGTTTATTGATAATAAGCGGTGAAAATATCTTCTTTATTTCTTGATATTATTTTATTTAGCTTTTTGTTAATTTTATATAGCTCTTATTTAGTTTTTAAATTTAGCATTTTCATCATTTTATCTTAAATTTATTTTTATTCACTTGTTAATAAAAAATTTTGTTTATTAAAAAAATTATTTTATATGTATTCTAGAAAATTTAATTATTTATAACTTTACATAGTTTATTATCTTTATTTATATAAATTTAAAATTAAAAATCAACTAATTTATATATCTAATAATTATTTTAATCATGTGCAATGTATATGCAGTGAAGGCTAGTATATACAAAAGATCATAATCAAATTAAAAATAAAATTTTTTTAAAATAAATCAAAACCAAAATCTCCAAATTGATTAATTGAATTTTTCAGTTTAATTTTAATAAACTTCGATTACCTATAATACCAGCTTATCTATATACTATACTTAAAGAAATAATTATTGATTCCATCCAAGACAAAAATAAATGACTATTAGTCCAATTACAATCTTAATTTCCTCCCTGAAAAATATTTTTCAACCAACAGGTGTAAGTCGAGAGCCAACTAACTGGCACATTCCTATCCCACGAGGACTAAAGTTATTATGAGCCCAGCATGAAGGATTTAGATTAGAAAAATACAAATGGATATGCTGTATTGTTTTCTCCAGCAAAAAGTTTGGATTTAGATTAGAAAAATACAAATGGATATGCTGTATTGTTTTCTCCAGCAAAAAGTTTGTTATACATTATGATTCTCCAAGTCATCGATGTACATATTTGTCTCAGTAATCAATATTATGCTGTGCTAACAATATTTATTTCAAACCATATCAACGATACTGTCTAATCCATTTTAGCTTAGTTCCACAAGTGCTTCATCTTTGTGGAAACTAAGAATTTCGGTTGCTAGCTGGGCTTTGAGCCTTTGACCAACATGAGAATGGGCAACTCTGCTTCAGTGGACTTGCATGAGGAAATAAGCCAGCTTGACAGCTCATTGTAGCTTCAGCCCTTAAAGTGAGCATTTCTATACCTCGTCAGAGACTAATTTATATGCCTACTCAAAAACTTTTTGTGCTTTAAAAGCATTTGGCCTACCACATTGGTAGCTATGAAAATAAAATTCGCTGATCTAATTATATTTTATTTTATTTCTTGATTTCGTCATTCTCAGGCTCTCAAATCTCAATATTCCAATAGAACACGAAACAGAAGCGAAATTTACCTAAAAATGTTACAAAAGATGGAAGTAAAAGAAGAGTGAATCACATATGCTTGTGGATACAAAGAAACAAGAACTCCTCATCAGTAAAAAAAAAAAAAGGAACTAGAAAATTCGTATTAATTAACAACAAAAAAAAAAAAAAAAATGAAAGATAACACAGTATATTTCCATGAGAAGCGTAAGACTTTGATCTAAATCAGGAGCTACGAAAATTCATGACCATCATACAAAGGTAGCAGAAGTTAATTATCTACGAATTGAATTAGCAATCCAAAAATTGAAAAAAAAAAAAAAATTAAAAGTTTGTGTTAACAATTAAGAGCTTCATCTTTCCTCATCCCACTTGCTTTTGGGTATCTCCCCAGAGTCTGCAATAATTACTTTCTTTCTGGGTTTTCCACTATAGGTCCCTGCCCCACCTTCAATTGCATAAACAATATCCATACCCTGAATAACTTTGCCAAAGACAACATGTTCTCCATCCAACCTAAAAAAAGTAGCATAGTAATCCACAATTCATTAGGGACCCAATATGAGGAGTTACATGTAACTGAGCCTCTACACAAATCATGAGATCATAAGCGCTGTCATTTGATAAGTTATTTTAAATAATGTAATGAAACTCTACACGTTCTCTTCATTGTACAACATTAGTACATTTCATATCAGAAAGAAAACGCAATGCCATGTAATGTCAACTATTATATATACACATTGCCATGAATCAGGATTTTACAGCCACGAACAGGTTGAATATCCTTATTACAATCCATTGCCAAACAAAATAAAAAAACAATTAGGATATGCGCATCAGTTTGAGTAATTTTACATTTCCGAAAGTTAAACTCGATTTATTCAGTTTCGGTCTCATAAAAGTCACAAGATATGGTTCCACTTCATTAAATGATAATTATAGTTTTGAAAGAAATAAATTGTAAATACATGAGATATAAATTGAAATATTAAATAAAATTTTATTTCTCCAATGAATGACATGCAAACACACTAATTTAGGAATCTTGAATTTCAGAGCTACTTGGTGTTTTTTGTAGATGTGATAGAAAATACAATTATTTCATCAAAAAAGAGTTCTATACCTTACACTATTTTTGTATGTAATCAGATGCTGGCTTACAAACCTTTTTTTTTTTCTAATGCCCAATCCCAAGCACAAAATTTCTCACGCTGCATTGCACTATTATCATGTTATAAATTCAGTCATTACAGTTTACTCGAAGACAGATCCTTCATGGAACTACTTAAACCATATTGATTCAACCAAAATAGAGCTGATTGACAAAGAAACTGTATTTGTTCAATAACTGATAGTTTGAAATACTTTGCAACTTGGCCAGGAGGGGTATAACTAAGAAGGAAACATAGGCACAGACCACAATCAAGCATAGGTAAGATGTTTATTATACTTCTTGATGCATGATAAAATGTCTAGCTGCTGTTTCTATTACTGTAGCGGGTTACCATTCACCCCACTGGAGTAATTACAATTTTAGTTTATGTTATGTTTTAGCTAGTCTTAGTTTTGTTAGAATAAGACAATTCCTATTTCTAGCAGAATTTGTTAGTTAAAACTTCATTCTGTTAGGATTTTTCTATTCAAATCCTAGTTCAAATAGGAATAAAGTCCTATCCTTATTCTAGAAGGATTTTAGCTTATAGTAGGAGTAATGTTAGAAAAAAAAACATTATTATTCTATGCCCATTTTGTTGAAAGTTAATTGCCCAACACCTTCCACTATGTAAAGTGGTATTAGAGCTAAACATTCTGCATTTCTACAAGGATTTTTTTCAGTTAAGAGACTATGGTTGGCCAAGGTAGAGGACGAGGTAGAGGCAACCACCCCCAACAAATGGAGTTGGCAGAGATGTGGAGAATAATAGAGTACTTGACCCAGGCTGTACAACCTTGCAGTGTCAGGAACCAGTGGAAGCCTGAATGGAGAATCCAAAGGTGACCACAACCACCCCAAGATTCTTGAAGATCTTGAGGTTGAGGAAATTGAGGATAAAAACCTTTTTCCATGATGCTGGACCTGTAAATCATGCAGGAAGACGTATCTTGAAAGAAGAATGATTGGTTAGAGATGATAGTTATAATTCAGATTTTTTTTTTTTAAAATCCTGAATATCATAAGTTTACGAAAGATGATGTGAGAGACATTTGGAGCCAATTTATGAGGCTTATTCTGATAAGGGAGAAAAAGAAATGGAATTATTTCCTATCCAAGAAGGAAGTCTTAGTGCTCAACAAGCTTGAATTGCTCCTAAAGTTGAACAAGACTAGAATGAGAAAACAAAGACAGATTGTTATTCTCCAGAAAGAAAAGATTTGCTTGTGGATATTGTGAGTAATGGATTACCAAAAGGTTTGTTGTATGTGGGAGATGTTCAACAAACAATTGATGTTGCTCCTGGTGCAACTTCACGGAACCAAGCCAATTATCAGACGTTGCTAGTTCATCAAACTGAGATGCATCATCATGCAGTAAATCAAATAAATGGAGATGGGGCAAACGAGAAAAATTCATTGTGTTGTGCCACCTTTACAAACCCCTAGAGATGATAGAACATTTGAATGGCTTCTGATGTTATTTAGTCTTACCATTGGTCTAAACACTTCCTATTTTAATGAAAACGTGGAGAGATTTCCATAAATCAGCCTCACAGTAGATGTTACAGATCTTCTTGGATTTCATGAAGTACCTATGCCCAACAATTGAGTTTACAAAGTACTGAGAAAGACTAGAGAGATGGTTGAAGAAATTCTTGAAATGTAGACAGTTTGTTCAAACAAGGGAGTTCACGTTGAAAATTTTTCACCAAGTGATTAGCAAAACCATCTGTAATGGGTACTTGGATTTCCAAAGGAGACTTGAAGCAAAGTAATCTAACTATTATGACCAATATATCCAAGTTAACTCATTGTAGCGAAGTTCTCTCCACCCCAAGGGCACTGATGCTACTTTTCACTACTGCAGTGGGGTTACTATTCATGCTACTGTAGCATATTACAATCTTAGCTCATTTTATGTTTTAATTAGTCTTATTTTGAATAAGCAGATTCCTGTTTCTAATACGATTTGATAGTTAAAAAGCTTGATTCTATTATGATTTTCTATTTCAATCCAAGTTCTAATAGGAATCTAGATTCTATCTTGTTCTAGAAGGATTTTAGCCTACAATTAGAACTGATGCTAGAAAAAATATTATTATTATCACTGGTATTCAGAATTTTATATCCAAGAGATTATTTAAACCTATTATCCTTCTTATTTGTTCCAACCCATAATTAATTCAATTCTAAGCCCTATTTTTTGAGAGTTAATTGCCCAATACCCTGCTACATCACTCCTACGGTTAAGACCATTAAAAAAATGCTTACCAACTGGCCTTGACGGTGGTGATAAAGAACTGTGAGCCATTGGAATCTGGACCTGAATTCACCATGGAAACAACACCTAGAGAATTGGTTCAAAGAAATGTTGATTGAAATTAGAAAAGAACAGCCTCAAAACAAGGATGTGTTTAGCCAAATAAACTGAATGCATGATTGGGAATCAAAAGTCAAGCAGCTTGAAATCAGTTAAAATGAACCTGCATGTGAATGCTTTATCTTGAAATTCTCATCAGGAAACGTGCCACCATATATAGAATCGCTTCCCTTCCCATCACCATGAACTATGTCACCACCTTGAATCATAAACCCAGATACTATACGATGAAATGGTGTTCCCTTATAGTGGAGAACTTTCCCACTTTTACCTTTTCCCTTTTCTCCTGCAAAAGAATACAACAATATTAAAAATATCAAGTAGAATATGTCTTGTTATGGAACCAACAGGATGTACAACAGAAGATGTTAATAAAAAGATAAGAGCTCCAGTACCTGTGCACAAAGCCCTGAAATTTTCTGCAAAAACAGAACTCACGCATTAGGCAACTATAGGAAACATTGTGACGCCATAGAAATTGCAAACACTTAAAAGGTGAATTAGACTAACATCTATCAAAGAAAATGCAAACACATATGCAGTGAATTAGACTACATTTAAATTTGCTTGATCTCACAAGTGAAACAGAATAGTTATGCTCAGCTAACTAAACACCAAGGGCATTAACCAGGAGAAGAAAGCAGAACTCGATTGCATGGCAAGGTCCAAAGAGGCAGAATAGAAGCTTCGAGCATCTCGTGTCTAGATGGTGACATATGCATGGTCCATTAGATCATTTGACAAGGAAACATTGATTATGTAAAAATATTTCATGAAGCAAATGCAGTTCAGTATTAACAAAAAAGCACCCAGGTTGTTTGAAAGTATTTTTCATTGTGTGTTCAAAAGCATGAACATATGTCACCTCATTTAATCATGCAAATTTAGCAATGCTAATATAGTTCATGCTACATAGGCAAACAATGTCCCAAGAATAACTTTAAAATTTCATGATAAATCATTTATAACTCATTTCTTATGCAAAGGGCAGTTAAATCAGAAACACCGAGAACATACCTACAGTTTTTGGTACATCCTGGCCATATAATCCAATAACAATTCTACCTGCACAAATATAGTTGTAAAATTGCAGATGAAAAGGAGAAAAGTGTGAAACATTTCAGGGTGAGACTGCCAACAAAGAATTGTAGTTTTGATAATTAGTCTTGTCGTCTGATGAGTATGAAAACAAAGAAGCAAAGAGGAGATTATGCAAAAAGTTAGTTCTTGAGCAGTACCTAAATGTTGTTCATCAATATCAACATCCAAGTATACTCTATGCGTGATTTCATGTACCTCTTCTGCTTTCTCTTCATCCTGTGTACCAATTTAGGACGAAAACATTAATACTTTATAAATATAGCATAAATAATATTATCACCAAAAATTCAACCAGAATGAACACAGAACGGGGAAAATGATCCTGTAAAACAAAAGATATTCACAAGCACAATGAAACAAAACCATGATTTTTTAATTCTTTGTTAGAGCCTAATAGGTTACAACTATTTTCACAATTTCTCTTTCATATCCCTTTTTTTAAAATATAATTGCAATAATTATATCTTGAATAAAAAGTTTAAGCCATGTAATATGATCTTCTTTCATATTATTTAGAAAATTTTCTATCTTAATATGATTATAACATAATTTTATAATTATTTTATTCTACGGAATAATATTACTAAAAGGGATGGAATAATATTACTATAGGGGTTAAAGCTTTGGTGTGTTAGTGGTTATATTTTCTACGTATTATTTTCAGCCATTTATCATCAAATGTAATATTAACTTCTTATCTTTAAATTAAAATTAATAATTATGTATTTTTGCTTTTTCAATTTTTGTATTAAGATATTATATTGACAATAAGATTTTCTTCAAATATATACACTAGAAAAATAACAAAACATACTTTCCCACATCTTGGGGTTAAACTGTCAAACATCTAGCTCCACCATTAATAAGACGGTATTTTTCATGACGAGGACAGTATAAAATTTGATAGTCACAACATACATCAACGCTACTTGTCCCAACACTTCTCTACCACCTATTTTGCCCATTTGCAATGGAAAATTGTTAAATTCTAGAACTCCATGATACTTTTGGACTTTGGATCACTAGAAGGATGAATAAGAAAACTAGAACAAAAAATCATTTAAATTAAATTGACTTCCAATTATATAAAAAGAATGCAAGTCTCGCATCTATTTTCAAGTATGTAATAACATGCTCCATCTAACAAATGTATACAGCTGGTTTACACACACAAACTTGTTCCACAAAGCCAACTGACCTCAAACTCAATCTCCTATGATCAATCATTGTATAATCCCCCTATCGCTTACTTGAACTATACAGATGCTCCATTCATTCGTAGTACAACCTACAGCTTAACCACAGAAAACTGACGTTTCAAACGAACAAACTAAATATATCTAGAAAATTAGATCACAAATCTAGCTCAAGCTTCCGTAATTACTAAAGCTAGACAATTTCTTCTCAACTCAACCAATATTTCAGAGTTCATTAATTATCCTAATTGACAATATGATATTACCTACAACACAACCAGGAAAACTAAATACCAACTGAGTTAGTAATTCCTCAAGATTAAAACCATAGGCAATACACCAGATATCAAGCCAACTGAGCAATTAAAAACCCTACAAATAGATCAGGCAAGAGTCTGTACATCATCAACTAAACAATAGAACAAACAAGACTAAGAACACAGAGCTTAGAAAAAGACTTATGCAAAGGCTAACTTACAGAAGTTAATTATCAGAAGCCCCAACCAAAACAACAAAAACCCAGATCATGAAACCCGCATTCAAATAAAACCCCATTAATCAGATCCAAATTGTACATAACTAGTGGTTGAACAAAATCGTACCTTTTGAGGGGTGATTAGAGTGAAAACGAGTAAACTTAGCAATACGATGAAGAGAAGGAGACACTTAGGATGAACCCAAACTGGCATTTCTCTACGCACTGGTCTGATGGGTAGTTAAGTTAGTAATTCTACTCTGCAATCAACATCGATCTCTACTTTTATAATTCATTTATACACGTCAATAAAAGGTTAAAACAAGAAATCAATTTTTCTCTACTCCAGGATTCAGACAGGAACACACTTATGTCAGACTCAATTGTCCCTCGCTCTCTCTGTATCTGAGAGGGAAGTTATTGCTGGTCGAGTCTTGAGGGGAACTGGAGCCTGCAGAGAGTACTCACATCACATGGGAATTAACTAGATATACAGAACGAAAGAGCCCAATTAGAGTGCGTTGTATTGGTCTTGGTTTATACTATCAGCCCAACACAGGTCCTGGCTTCTGGCTGAGGCTCGACACTCCCATCCATGCAAACAAAACTGAATTCCATTTGTTTTTTTTTTCAAATATTACCAATCTCTTGGACGATCATTTCCGAAGTGTTATGAGGAGAAATTTTATGATTTTATAATTTGCAGAAAATCATGTGCAATGGGATTAAAACTTAGTTATGTTGAGGGAGGAATTATCTTACCACATATTTCGTATGATATAATCAAACGTAATATAATGTAATTAAAAGAAATTTGAATTTAATAATTCAATTAAATCTGTCTTTGATTACATTATATGACAATTGACATCAAAGGCACCAAGAACTAAGGGCTTCTCTCAATTTTTTATTTAATTTTATTCATAATTTCAACTAAAAATAATTTTTTAACTTCTTCTCAAACTTCTTTTTTTTAAAAAAAAATTTACTCTATGTTAAGTTTATATTGGACCTCTCTAATTTTTATTCATTTATATTTTCTCTTCAAAACTTTATTTGCCTACTAAACTTTTTTTCAATTTACTCCATAATAAGTTTATAGATTCATAGTACCTGCAGCTCCACATACTTCATATTTATAATTTTTTGAATCCCCCGAGGGGGAAGGAGGAATCTCCTTTCTACAATGGAAAAAAAAAAAAAAAAAACAGAGCAAATTTACTCTTTGGCCTCCATTTTTTTTTTTCAAATTTATCCATATATTTATTTTAAAAATTTATTTATCCCAAACTTTTTTTCTTCAATTTACTCCATATTAAGTTACATTTTTTTCTCTATTTTATCATCCTAATAATTTATTTAACTATTTCATTTTTATTATAGATTTAATATAACTATAGGATGGTATTTATAAAACCTTTTATACTCTTATTATTTAGTTAAACTCTATATATAATTTAAAAAATTTTACTATTTTTATTGTAAAAATTTTAGATAAGCTAATATTTATCTTTTATTTAATAATAATAATTTCAATATCAACAAACTAAAGTTAAATTCATTTGTAATTTTTTATTTATTTTCATAAATCAATTGATTAAGCTTAAAATTTTGTTGATTTTCATATTTATCCATACATGATTAAATTCTAATATTTTGTAATTTTTTGCTATAAAAAATATAAAATTTTTTAATATTAATTATATTTTTTCTCCTTGTGCTAATCTCATTAAGACAATTTTCATTAACCGGTACTAACAATCTCGTTTTGTAATCATTTAAAAAATTAAATATATTTTTTAAAAATATTTTTATATTTTTTTGGTCTAGATTGAAATGGCTTCCATATGTCAAGCTTTTCTTAATTCAAAATTGAATTTTATAATTTTTTGATAAGGAAATATTATCATGTAAGCATTGAGATGTATTGCATTAAATATAGCATGTTATCTCATTGCTAATATTTAGATTACTATAATTATTAAACTTGTAGATAGAGCCGATATGATATTTTCTTCTTTATTTTCAAGTCCTATATTTGTCCCTATATATGTCTAGCATGCACAATTAATCCAACAACCTAAGTTTTTGAGTGGTGATGTTCAATTATTATAATAAGTCTAGATTTGGTTTATATTTTTTTTCAATATGAGATCTTTTAATTCTAATAACCTCTGTTAAAATGTGTTATGTTAACATATTAACACGTAGCTTGATCATATTGGCACATGTGTTAAGTATAACAAACACATAGCAACGAACTTGACAGGATATGAAGATGGAACGTAAGGGCATAATTGAATTACACATGTATTAAACTCTAATGACAAACATACAAAATTAACATTATGCATGACTAAAGGTAAAATGAGAGGAAAAGGCCTTGATATTTAGGCTAATTGGACCTTCTACATACAAAATCTACACCAAGATACACTTCACAAGATTTGGCAATCAACCTAGAATAATAACCATGCAGAACATCATTAAGAAAAGTGTACATCACCAAGGCAGTATCAATAGGGTTCCATGATTGGTCTTAAAGTTTTCACAAACACGGTTGGCTTGGCCCGTCCTTGTTGGAGTGGCACAAAGGGTGATGAGAGTGGCTAAAATCCTTTTGAAATGCAAACCTTATCAATCATCAAAAGATTAAAAGATTTCAAATCATAATTATTACAATCTTGAAAATGGAGGTGCCATCCAGTGTGATTGAGACTAGGTAAGATGATTTTATCACCCTATTCAAAAATGAGTTCAATGGTTGGGTTTCCCTCAAAAAGGTGTAGGCACCCAAAAAGGCTAAACACTGATTTGGCCTCCTTTTTTAATATAATTTTATTTATGTTTTTATTTTTATCCAATTAAGCTGATATACATAATTTTTAATATAAATTAGGAATATTTCTTATTTTTTATAGTAATTTATCTAATAAATAGTTAAATTTTCCTTTATTTTATGTTTTTATAGGTAAAGATGCAAGAATAAATTAAAATCAAACTCTCCAAGATATCACTTAATCTATAACTCATACCATAATTTAGGTCACATAGTGTCCTAGAATATTGATGGAGCAACTTATAAGCAAGATTGTGAGTAACAAAGTTGTAACGATCGCAACTAAGGCCATAATACGGGTCATGTAAAGACAAGTAACAGTTTTTGAAGATTACTAAATCTTTTGGGTAAGAAAAAGAGAGGATATACACATTTTGAAAGACCCATTTCAAGAGAGGAGCAGGTCTTGAAGAGAAATAGCAAATCCAACGCTCTACACTAGTACTGGAGAAGATCCAAAGAATCCATACTTAAGAGAAAATTATTACTTTTAGGTGTTCATTTATTTGGAATAGAGAGACATTTTTCTTGTAAGACTCTTCTATTTATGAATTAATACTCTATTTTCTCTTACTTTTTCTCTCTTATATAGTTAAACTTTTAATTTTAGGGATTAGGATAATAAATTAATACTATCTTATGAATATATAAGTTGATTTTGGTTTAGATTTTTTGTGAGTGCCTTGAATTAATAAGCTTGTGATTAATTTTCTTATATGTATGATGGCCATATACGCAAATGCTTGGGACTCTAAATGATGGAATAAAAGAAGACATCTAGAGTTAATCTCGAATATAAAAGCTTAAGCTATTTGAGATTCTCAAAGATGGTTCATGGCACTTATTGAATTTCTTTTAGATTTTATTACCATGAAAGTAGGCACAATCCTATTAGAGGTAAACTCAATATTGTTTGAGAAAGAGTATTGAGAAGTTTAAGAAAATCTATCTTCAAGCACAATCCATTCATAATCAAAATTAAACCAATTGATATATTTATAGATAGTTGTTATGGTGAATCCAAACTCCTTAGAAAACCATATCTTATAGGATTTCCTATATTTCATTTCATTTGTTATTTTAGTTGTTTTCTATTTAGTTAATTGTCCATTCTTTATTAATTTTGCTAGATGATAGGATATTTTAGAATTTTTGGTATTATATGATCTATGCTCATGGGAATGATCTTAACTCACTATTATATTACTTAAGTGATTTATACATTTGCTACAGTTATAATATGCATTAACTTTTTGGTGATGTGTTGGGTGTATTTTATGTACATTATTTGCCTTTAGTTATTTAGTTATTTTATTGTTAGTAAATGTTTTTATAGTGTTTTTAATAATTCTTAGTTAATTTTGTATTTTGGTGTCTTAGGTTTAACTTATTAGAGAGAAATTTGCAAAAATGAGCTAAATTCAACTTCAATTAAAGAGAGGATTGCAAATTATCACTTTTGAGAGATGGTGTGAATTTTGCAAAAAGAATTTAAGAATAAAATTCTTCAAAATACTAGATATATGTGTTTAGTTTACTATGGAAGAAATCATACACCATTTGAATTCAAGAATAAGGAGAAATTGCAAATAATAATAATAATAATAATAATAATAATAATAATAATAATAATAATAATAATAATAATAATAATAATAATAATAATAATAAAGCATGTTCAAAACCTGATAGCTAACGAAGTACTAAAATGTTTTGGATTAAATCAAGATAAAGATGACAAAATTAGAAGCCAGACAAAACTATAAAGTTATAAAGCATATCTTCAAGTTTCTAAAGAAAAATAGAATTAAAAATGTTCAAATTTCTACTCTTGCAAGTTAATATTAATGAATATGATGCTACTAGAAAAATGATTGCTCAAAGAAACTTACACAAGTTCATGCATAACCTTAATGCAAGTTGTGCATCCTTGTTTAAAGATTCAAATTCAAAATCATTAGGGAGAAATGCATGAAAATAAGCTAAATTTAGCTTCAACTAATAAAGGATTGTTGATCAAATCATTTTCAAGAGAAGGTGTGAATTTTGGAAGAGAAATTTATGAATAAAATTTTTCAGAACACTTGATATATGTGTTTAGTTTAGCATAAAAGAAACCTTATACCATTTGAATTCAAGAATATGGAGAAACTGCAAAAAAAAAAAAAAGCAAAGCATGTTTAGAACCTGATAACTAATGGAGTATTAAAATGTGTTGAGTTAAATCAAGATGAAGATGATAAAACTTGAAGCTAAAGAAAACTATATATAAAAAAAAAAAAAAAAATCAAAGAAGGTGAGTTTCTATCTCAAGATATCGCTCCTACAAGTTGATGTTAAGAAATATGATGCTGCTAGAAAAATGAATGCTCAAAGAAACTTGCATTAGTTCATGCATAACCTTAATCCAGGTTGTGCATCCTTGTCTAAAGATACAAATTCCAAATCAACAAAGGAACCTGTAGTGCATAACCTACATTCAGGTTGTGCATACTAACCTGAAAATTTTAAAGAATGATTTAAGCTTCCTATTTAAATTTCTCTCCTATTTTGGCATGTAACATACAATATATATAATCTTTAGGTTGAAATTAAGGATATCTAGCCATAGAAACACATTATTAACATCAAAGGCAAGACTAAATCAAAGGATTTATTATATTAATTTGGAAATTTGAAGAAACATCAAAGGTTTTTGTATCAAATTGTTGGGAGTATCTCTAAACTCATTTGTTTTCATTCTTTTAGCAATTTAATATGACTATGATTCCTTCATCTATCTTTGATTCTTTTATTATTATGATCACAAACTAAATTTGTTAATATAGAGGATTTGGAAGTAACCTTATATTATGCTATGAATGTGATATGAGTTTTTTTTTTTTGCTATGTATTCTTGTTCATTATTTGTGTACTATAATTACGTGTATAAGAGCTTCTTTTATGCATGCTTAAGGTATCATGTCAAGTAGCAAAGTGGAAGCATCATAAGAATTTAGCAAATAATGAACTTAGCAATTTATGACTCAGACATAAGCATAATCTTAATGAGATATTCGTGAATTTGCCAAAAAATGTAATGAATTGCTATTAATCTTTATGATCATGAAAGTAGATGCAAGTTAATAAGAATATAACTAATATAGCTTGAAAGAACATGTTTGGTACCTTAGGGTAATTCATCTTCAAAGTTTAAGCTTATGCATGATTAAGACAAACCCATAGTTGCGGACATAGGTTATTCATTTGGTAAACCTCAATTCTTTAAAATGTTTCTATCCTATAAGAATTACTTTGAAGTTTAGGATTAGTTATAGTTTATTTGTTAACATTACGTTTTTAAACAATTTGCTAAATAATAATAGGAGTTAAATGACATTAGCAATTATAACCTATCCTTATGGGAATGCCACTCTACTCATTTTATATTACTTGTCATGATATTGAGCACTTGTAATTATATCAAATAACATGTCATTGTCAGGTATAAAATTTTTGATAATATCTATACCACTTGAATCTTCTATTTATCTAGCTTTTAAATTCTGCATCTCTAATTTTTGTATTTATTTATGTTTTTGATAGGAAAAGTTCTTGGTTTATGAGATGTTCTAAGAGTTTAGATTCAATTGAATTTAATCTAAATATTGAGCACACATTTCATATTTGAAGACAACTACAAAAGAGAAGAAGAAATTGCTTGAAGACAAAATGGCAAAAGCGAGGCAACCTCTAATGGCTTTAAGGGACTTTGCTACACCAAATATTCATGGATTGCAATCAACCAACGCTAAACCTAACATTGCATCCAATAAATTTGAAGTTAAATTAGCAATCATCTAAATAATGTAACAAAATATATTTAAGGGCGAAGTTACTGAAGATCCAAGTATATAAATTACAAATTTTATTGAAATTTATTCAACCTTTAAGATCAATAAAGTAACTAATGAAGCCATTCATTTGAGATTGGTTTTTTTTTTTTCATTATGAGATACAACTAAAAGATGGCTCAATTCTAAGGAACTAAATTCTTTTGCTTGAGGAACTCTCTTATGCTTTCTTGGCTAAATATTTTTCTTAGACAAAACCATTCAATCGAGACAAGCTATAATAAATTTAGTACAAGATCCAGGGGGAAACATTACATGAAGCTTAAGAATGATATAAGGAGCTTCAAGGGAGATGCCCATACTATGGGTTATTGAAGTGATTGATAATCCGAACTTTTTACAATAGACTTAGTCATTTTATTCATATTACCTTTGATGTCGTCACAAAAGGAGTAGTTATAGGAAAGTCAATGTAAGAAACTTATGTTCTATTGAAGGAAATAACCTCTAACAATTGTTAATAGTCCAATGAAAGAGGTTTGAATAAGGTATGATAGGTATCCATGATATTGATGCCTATACTATGTTGAATATAAAGGTACATGCTTTTGTAAAGAAATTTAAAGTTGTAAGTGTATATACCATTAATACTCTATCATTGATTTGTGAATGATGCGAGGGAAGACACATGGGCACTGAATGTCAAGTAGGAATCCTTTTGCTCCGACACCATTTAAACAAATGCAATATATGACTAATTTCAATAGGCAACCAAACAATTCTTACTCTAACACCTAAAATTTGGGGTGGAGGAATAATCCTAATTCTTTTAGAGTAATCAAGCTAACTAATTGAATCCTTATCATCCTTCGGGTTTTCCTAAAAGGCAACAAGGTGGACCTTTCATAGCTTAAAAAAGTCAATAATAGAAGAAGCTTACTTAGGACATGCAAAAGTTGTTAATTAAGAAGTTTAAGAAAGTGAAAATCAAGTTAGACAAGACTGACAAACTTCAAGTGCCAAATGGAGTAACATAACTGAAATTTGAAAACATAAATTGGTCAATTGACCAATTATTTAAATGTAAGGAATTAGGGAGCACTTTTTAGTAAAATGAAGGTGAGTCATAAGGAACAATGTAAAGTATTTACCCTAAGGAGTGTAAGGAACTACGAGATCCTCCCACTAAACACAAGGTAGACTGTGATAAAGTAACTTGTAAAGACCAAGAGAATCATTTTGTACCATCCTCAAGCTCCATTCAAGAAGAAAATATTAAAGAAGGGGAAGTTAAAGGGAAAAAAGAGATCAAGCCTCCTCCAACAAAAGCTTATGTTCCACCTATTTCATTTACTCAATGCTTGCAAAAGCAAATGACAACAAACAATATGCCAAATTCTTCAAGCAATTATATATCGACATTCCCTTTGCCTATGCTTCAAATCAAATGCGACATATTTAAAATTTCTTAAGGATTTAAAAGAGGAGGTTGAAAGAGTTTGAAATAATAGCTTTTACTGAGGAGTGTAGTGCACTCATTCAAAACAAATTTTCATCAAAACTCAAGAATCCAGGGAGTTTTTCTATCACATGCTAAATTCCTAATTCTAAATTTAATAAAGTTTTGTGTGATTTAGGTGATAGTGGTAGTAATTATTTTTGGTGGAGGAATAAACATTGAAAATTTACTAAAGGCAAGAACTATATTTTCTAAGCCAAATAATTTTAGCAATGAGTTCAATAGAAAAAGTTTGACGAGTTGAGGTAAATGAAGAAGAAGAAAAGAAGGTGATATCATAATTAATTCATTTTGAGTCTTATAGAACTCTAATACTACGCAGAAACATTTAGAAGAATGGATTTCGTTTATTGCATTTGCAAGCAGTCTTATGTGATGCTACTGTCATGATGAATTGTAATGTCGCTTCTAAAATCATATCATATCAATTTCTATATTTATGTTATTCATTTTTTGAAATTATGTAATAATATATAGTATACTAAACATGGCCCTAATAATAAAAGTATCCATTTAAGGTTATGTTTAGTTTCTCTAAATACTGTTACATGATTATAAAAGATGAAAAAAATATATACAAAATTTGATATGATTAAAATATAGAAAACGAAGGGTGTTCAATCAAATTGAATATAAAAATTTTTAAATTAAAAAGATATAAACATACCATGAAATGAGATATACTGTTGGTGTTGCAACTTCTAGTGTAACCATTTACTTTACTATATTGGTGATACACATATATACACAAAGTAATAAAGTATAGCTATTAGTTATAGGATTATAAGTTATTTAGTAGATACATATTCAAAATAAAAAAGCAGAAGGATATTTGTTGCTATCAATAGCTAGAAACTAGGTAAAGTCAAGTGAGATAAGATCAAACCGATTTTATATCATACATTTTTTCGAGTAGAGTAGACGCAGTTTTGATTGTGGAGATCTAAGGTTGATGATGGACTAATTGAATTAGATCACTAAATCAAGATACCAAAAAAAAGTTTTAGTCTTTTTGAGTTTCAAATAAATTAGATTAAGTCACTTATAATTTTAATTTTTTTAAATAAAAATATTATTTTAATTTTGAATAAATTCTAACTATTTTAATAATTTAAATTAGGTCAAATTTAGGTTAATAAGAATCAGATTAAGATTAAGTCCATTCGGATTGATCTGCGAGTCAAAGTTTGATTCAATTGATTCAAAAATTTTCAAATTCTTTTTAATTTGAGACATTTAAAATTTTTTCTAAATCAAATCGAGTTTGAATAACTTTGTTCGAGTAAATGTAAATCAAATTTTTAGATCAAATCAAAATAAAAATTACCAAATGTACCCTAATCTCAATCCTACCAATTGCTCAGCTTCATAGTTTGATAGAAATTATATGGCTGGATTTGCTTACACGATTCGAAAGCTAAACCAACAAATCATAAAAACAGTTTCCTGAAGCATACCTTCCAAAAACAAATAAAGCGAAACCGTTTCTCCTAGCATCGAGTATCCTTTTATTTTTCTTATTTTTTTTTAAAATTTTTTGAAGACGAAACATTTCCATCAAGATATATGAGAATCGTCTGACATAATTTTTAAATTTCTACTTGCTTGACGTAAGAAATTTAAATATTGAGAACATGTTATCTAAGCATTCAGCTGAGAGGCACATGCAACCCAACATGAACAAAAATGGTTGGTTCAGAGTTTTTGGATGGGATTGCTTCAAAGCCCTTGTTGATAATATATACCTTTGAATTACTGGATGGAATTTTTTCACCAAGGAAACTACGACCTCTGATTTTAATTTCTCAAAACACAAGAGAAATATTTACTTAAGATTCTTAATCTTTTGTGTTCTTATTAATTAAGGATAACTCTAGCATATGCTTCTGTACATACCAAATTCAGTTGGGTAATCTTTAAAAAAAGAGAACATCAGGTTTGCCTGCTGCAAATTGGTTGTCATCATCCTGGATTTTACGATAGAGAGATTGAAGGTACATACAAAGTAAGCAAGAAGTAATTAATGGGATTGAAAATGGATGCAAGTTGGTGGGCATGGGGCAGAATTTTTCTCTGGAAAGCAGATAGCTGAATAGTGGTCCCCTGTGGCTGTAATTTCAACGGCACTGTGTGGATCATCGATGAAGACCGCACATTTGTTGCGCAACTTGATGACAAAATAACCACAAACTGTCTCAAAAGATTATCCCTTATTATTTTTCATATTATTTAAAAATATATTTAATATTTTATCAACTCAAAATTGTATAACATATTTTTTATTTATAATTTTAATTATATTTAATAAAAAATAAATATATTTTATCAGTTTAATAATTTATGAAATTAAATTAAAAAAAATTTAATTATAATGAAGCAAATAATTACAGTATATGTTTTAGAATATTTAACCTAATGAACAATTTTTTTAACCTAATAATTTTTGTCATTATTTCGGGACTATTGAGCACGATAGCCAATTCCCTATTGTATATAACTATTCCTCAACTTGCACACTGTAATAATAAAATTTATATATTTTTAATGTAAAATCTTATATTATATTAAAATTTATACATTAATTAATTATAAAATATATTTTATTTAAAAATAATAATATTTTTTAATATACCATTTATAGTATTATATTAAAAAATTATTGTAAATAAAATAATTTTTAATTGCTCTAAATTTTGCAAATGATATATCAATTTTAAAAATTTGATAAAATAAAAAATTAACTGAATAGTATATGATAAAAATCTTACCTACCATAATTTCTAAGATATATGTATCGATTGATCAATTAATTAAAGAGCAAGATATAATTTTGAGGCTGACACGAAAATTATTGTTTTTTTAAATTAACAAATGATCTACGTATTTAATATTTATGAAAAAATCGATGTGATACAGCATAAAAATATAAATAAAGTATTTATATATCATTGGCTAAAATTATGAATTAGATATTCATAATGTCATTACATCTTTTAGGTATTCTCAATTGTTCTTTTTTTTTCTTATAAAGTGGAGGAAAGTTACTTAAAGAAAAAAAAATTCCCTTTTTTTTTACCAAAAAAAAAAAAAGAAAAATTCCTTTTCAAACATATATCGTCTGGAAAATAGCTTCACACGATACAGAATATATCTTATCCATATGGTTTGGTTGTGCTTCTAAACTTTGTAGGCCCCACCCCTCTGATTTTCTATTCTTTCTTTTTCCATCATTTCATATTACAGGTTAAATTTCGCATTCTCGCTAAATTCATATCAGCAGCCATTCACGTCGAAATTAAAACAACTTTTTTTAAAAAAAAAAAACTAAAAATTAAAACGTCTATTCAAGAATGAAAATAATATCTTAGAATTAGGTTCCTAATAGAATCTATCTATAATGGCAATCAACTACTGCTTCAATTCATAATTATTATTTTTCTTATTAGTAAGTGGTTAAATTTTATTTTTATTATTTATTATTTTGAGATTTTACTTTTTTTTAGGAAGAAAAACTTTATTCAATAAAAAACAATGTCAATAGGGTTGAGTTGGATATATTTTAACTTAATAGAAAATTTATATAAATAAAATTCAATTAATTAACTAATAGAAGAAGACTAAGTATATAATTTTTCATAAATAAAATGTACAAAAAATGATTTGTATTACCATAAATGTAAGTTGTGGAAATTAATTATTTAAACTTTTATTACCTCAAGTTAGATATAGTAAACAAGTTGAGTCATATGAGATAAGATCAATTTTTAATCAAGTTACGATAAATTTTGAGTCAAATTTTTTTTTTTTAATGAGTTCAGCCAAATCCTTTCAATTAGCAAATGGATTAGGTTATCAAGTCTGAGTGTTAAAAAAATTCGAATAATTTTTATATTGGATAGGTTAAGGCATTCATAGTTTTATAGTTTATTAAAATACTATTTTTAACTGTAAATAAATTTAAACATTTTTAATAATTTAAATTGAGTTAAAATCAAATTAATCTTAATTGAACTATAAATCAAATTTAATTTAATTTAGAATTTTCAAATAAATTTGTTTTTTTAAAAAATGAAGTTCGGATTAGTTTTTTAAGTGAATTCTGGTCGTTGACGTCTACGTCAACAACAATAGTAACAGTAGCGGAAAGATTGATCCCCATTGATAAGATTGATTGAAACTACATATATTTATTTCCCAATCTTCATCTGCTATAAATAGGACTGGCAGAGGAACGGGCCAGGGGCGGGAAAGGGTACCCCACTCCCATGCTGCCCCTATATTTGTTTCTCCGTGCCTGTCCCTGTCCATGCTCCGCCCCGCTCTATGGGGCTAAATTACCCCGACCTCCATCCCTGGGAAATTCTCTACGGGGATTCCCTATTTTTATAAATAGAATGTTTTGTTATAAAAAAAATATAGATTTTAATATGAAAATTAAAAAAGTAAAATTTGATTTAAAATTCATATAGTATTAGCCAATATTAATATCTAAATACCATATTACAAACATAGTAATTAACAAATATAAATAGCAATATCCAAATATCAATATTACAAGCATAAATATGAAATGACATATGCACAAGAAGTTAGAAAACTGTAAGTATAATATATAAGGGTAAACTAGTAATTATATAATCAGGTCCTCATGTGTTCGGGGATCCTCCTGGGTCGGGGACTATAATCTCCATCCCTGCCCCATCCCCATTGGTAGAAATAAATCTACCTCCACCTCCGCCTCCACGAGAGTAAAAAATAAAACATCTCCACTCCATTCAGGATGGATCTCTCCGAAAATGGGGATTTTCTCTTCATTGTCATCCCTAAATATAAAACACAAAAAGTTTCAAAATGCTTTCATGCAAAACAAGAAATAATATTTTCAAAGTTTTTGTTATTGTGTCCTAGAATTTGAAAGAAATCAACATTTAAAGTTGAGTACTGTTATTAAATTAAAATTTGAATATACTATTTTTAGCAATAAATGATGATTAAATTTATCTTGAAAATTTTAATTCTTAATTAATTTTAATTTTTTTACTTAAATATGATAATGAAGTGTTTTCAGTCCTTCAAATCATGGTAAAAGTTTATTGTGAAGGCCAATTAACAGTTATTATTTTATCAAAATTCTTTTATTGTTAATTTTAATTGTTGCATCTAAAGTATGATAATATGGTGTTTTTTTTTTCTTTTATCAATTTAGTACACAGCACAGAACTTTATAATCTTTGGGGATAAGAACAAATGGCTCAGGCTGTAAAGGTTTCTAGCCCTTTCAAATTGATTGAAATAACAATCATTCTTCGGTCTTTCTTTTTCTTTGGCTAGAAATCATGTGATCCACTCAACTAGAGCCAAATTTGCGTAGCATTTGCAAGTCTATCTTTTGTGTCTTTTGCGTACTCGGACAAGCAATAATGGAGATCATGCCAACCGAACACCTACGTATCTGATAAGGGATCAGTCACTGATAAGCAAGTGTCGTTGTCCTCAAACGACGTGTTTACTTGGCTCGGTTGACTGTTGATCGATGCACAGCTATTGAATCGGTACAGTAGTCCATATCATTTCTTAATACTAATTTGCTCTGGAATTTTTTAAAAAGGTATAATTTAGGACCAAATTAAGTTTTAGCTCGAGTGAAACTTTTTTTTTTTTTTTGGTCTTAGGTTAATTCTTTTCAATTTGGCCAAAAAAAAAAGAATTTGTTGTATACACATTGAAACATTCGCGTGAACAAAAGGCTGAAAGAATAATTTTTCTACAGAAGAACAAAAATTATTTTTTTTTTTTTTTTGGGGTTGGGGTTGGGGTTGGGGGTGTTAATTTGAGAGTTAGAGTTCAACGGTGAGTGCAAGAGAAGAGGTGGAATTAGAAGGTGAGCATTTCTGAGCTGAGGAAGTCATCAACGGAAATGATGGAGCCGCTGCCTGCTCTGCTTGTGTGGAGATAGTAGATCTCGGTGGCATCAGAGTTGTCGAGGCAAGCACTGTTGCAAGTTCTTCAATGTTCTAAGCATGGATATGCTAATATACATGGCTGATTTGAAGAGTTTACGTGCCATTTCAAGGCCAAAGATCCCACTAGTACCACTGACTCCAGCAACTCTCTAGAACCTTTGATTTGGGTTAAAACCCCAAGATTTGCATCAATTGAATACCACCAATATTCGGATATAAATCATAACCCAGAAATTATAAAATAGAAATGCAAAAGAAGAAGAAAAATTTGTGAGGTTTTCTATTTCAATTATTTTTGCATTTTCCATATTTGGGAATCTATTTTTGGAAGGATATATGGTCGAGAAGATGATGATGATGGTGTAGGAGATAAAGAGATAATGGTAAGGAAGATGATGGTTCTCTAATATGGTTCTTCAAATTTTCTTAGTTCTTGAATCTAGTTATTTTGATTGTTGATAGTGTGCTCCTGCCTAACAAAATTTATTGGTCCTCATTATAACTATTCTTGTTTTTTATTTTGAGCCTCTCTTCTCATCCTACTTCTTCCATCACTTGGTGGGGGTTTTTTTTGTTTTAATTTTTTAATTATTGACAGTGTTTGTTCCTTTAATTTTAGTTTGATTATTATTATTATTATTTTCCTTTCTGGGTAGAAGAGAGAAAAAAAAAAGAGGTTTTTACGTGTGTGTGGAGACAATGCTACAAAAATACAAGACGTAAGACGAAATCAGAACTTGAGGCGTGTAAAAGTGCGTCGTCCTTGAGGATTATTTGTCCTTCAGGATTCAACAGATTTTCAGAAAGTTTTCTGGTAGCATGAACATCAAGAAAATAATATAAAACTATTAGAAAAAAGAGAAGAGAGGGAGAAGAAAATGTCCGCTATTATTTGCAAGCCAAGGAAGTGATGGCACTTATAGGAAAATAATATTAGCATTAAAAAAGATTTATTAAATGTTAAGAAAATTGACTGAATATTAAAGTAATGTTCAGATAATGGTTAAAAATAGAATTTTGGATTAAGCTAAAATATTCTTTTCTTTTCTTTTTTTTTAATTTGCGTGGGACTATTATTTTGTTTCACTCTTATAAAATAAGTCTTATTATATGACATTTAAAATGTACGTAAACATTCAATTTGAAATTTTTATGTCTTTAGAGAGCCATATATATATATATATTTGGGTGCTAATTGAATGAGTGCATTACACATTTTTATTATTGATTGGATTTGATCTTAAATAAGTTTTAAAAAAATTATATCTTGATTAGATTAAATATTTAATTTTATCTTTAATTGAATTTTTTTAAATAATTCAGGAAACAAATTTATCTTTAAACCAAAAATAATCTTAAATACTGCTTGGCCTCTTTATTTGATTTGATGTCAAATCTTTTTGGCATTTCGGCTATTGCCGGTAGTCGATCGCTTTCTAACAATCAATGTTAGTTCAGGCTTTAGATTATTGAAAACATTTTTTAAAAAATGACAATTATTATTATTATTATTACTATTATTATATTTTTGTATTTAAGGATAAAACAAAAATTAATGTCACCTGAGGTTGGTCCATGGATTTTATAATATTTTGTCCATGTGCACTGCATTAGACAGTAAAAGGTGGAATTAGCACAAGTTGGTCTTAATTAAGTCTAATAATATAAGATTAAAGTAAGGCACAGTAGATAGGGCACCGTACATACCAAGAAATCCGAACCATATTGAAGGTTGCTGTTCGATAAGCACGATGATTGATTTGACACACTTATGTGATATTTCCATTTCCATGTGGCCCATCATTATCAGTACGGACATCTTTTCAACATCTTGGCTGAATACAAATGGCGTTTTTGACTTGCAAGCAATCTTTGTTTATTTTCTTGGTTTGCTTTTTCGAAGATACCGTCCGTTGATTTGAGAGATATATTATATAAAGACAATGATTTTTTTTTTTAATTTTCTTTTTTTTCCCTCTTGAACTGAAGGTATATTTCATTAGAAATTTACACCAAAATAATTTATTTAGAAATTGGAAAAATTTAGCCCTTTTTTTTTTTTTTATCTCTTCCCTATATAGCTTTTTTTTTTTCTTTCCTCTTGCGCTTTCTCTCCATATTTTTATTTTTCTTTACTTCTATTATTTTTTGATAAATTCATATATTTTATACACATCTTTTTTCTCTAGATATCTTTTTGTGTGAAACGACATATTGATTGTTATTTGTCCTCATAAAATTTATTGATATTCCTTTCTAATCACTTTTTTGTGTGAAATGACATCTTTATATGATTGTTATTATTTATTTATTTTTATTATGGTTATTTTTTTATTTATTTTCATTTTCTTATTTTCTTATCATTTTTTTGCAATAAAAATATTATTTTCATAAAGATTAGTATTTATTGATTCTAAGTTGCTTCTGATATTCACGATAAAATGAATGTAAAGATGTAAATTATTGTACAATTTTTTTATAAGGTGCATGCTTCATAAAAATAAAATATAGAGATACTGAATTACTTTAACATATTCACATTAGTTTATAATGTTAGATCAAAGAATTTATTATTAATTTCAACTTTAGATTAAAATATATGTACTAAATTAACAGTTAATTTGAATTCAATTAAATATTTTTAAAAAGTTAAAGGGCCTTTATCCTTTGAAAAACTATAACAAATTGGAAGCAGTACTCATTTGACTGTTTCCATTCATGCGTCTCTAAAATATTTTAATCATTGTGCCAAATGAAAACCATCGAAATTCTTTTAAGGTAACTTTTTTAGAGATTAATTTTGTTGCTTAGAAACATGAAATTTTGTTAACCAAAAAACAAACTTAAAATATTATCTCATCCTTATTTATCATTTAAAAGCTAACAAATCAACAAATAATTTTTAATTTCAAATTCATATATAATATCTATCACATAAGTCACTGGGTGCATGAAAGCTAACAACTCGTTTGCCTATGAGATACTTAGATCTAACCTAACCTATTTTAATTTTTTAAATTGGTATACGTTTCATTTAAAAATAATGCAATATTTTATATTATATTATTGTAATCACTAACTGCTCCCTTTAAGGTTAAGTAGAGGTAAAAGTAGGAACAAAATGGTTGAAATGGAAAAATTCAACTACATTGATTTGGTTCAAATTTTTTATTCGGTTTAAATATAAATGCAATTTAGTTTTTATTTTATAATTTTAATGAATTTGATTCAGTCAAATTTTAATAAAAATAATCAGTTGAACAAATCAAATTAAATTTATTTAAAATCAAATCAACTAGTTCAAGTTTATTTACAATTTAATATTTATATTAAAAATATATAAAGAACTATTAAAATTTATGATTTGTATTAAAAAATATTCAAAAACATATTATAAGAACTATTAAAAATATTAAAAATATTTTTAAATTATTTTTAAAAAATTGATTTAAATCAAACTAAACTATAATAAAACCAATCCAATAGTTTGACTTATATATTAATTCGTCTTGATTCAATTTGTATTTTTTAAAGTTTATATGTTAGGTTTTTATTTAATTTGATTGATTCAATTTGATTTAATTGAATACCCACTTATTATCACACATTAGTTAACAAAATTTTTGTTCAATTTTTTCCAATATTCTTTTATTATTAAGGATATTCTCATTGAGGTAGGTACTCTATCAAGGCCTGAATAAGGAAGGTTTCTACTCTTAACACTTTATTCACTGTTTGATATGATATAATCAAATGTAATGAATGTAATAAAAAAAATTTAGTTTAATAGTTTAATTGAGTTTATATTTGATTAAATTTGATTATAATTGATTATAATCTACCAAACGTAGCATAAGAATAGAATTATTAATATTTTTTTATAATGAATCAAAGAATTTAATTAACAAAAATAATCATTGGACAACTCAATTAGAACTATCCAATGCATAATTGACACAAGATTAACTTATTATAGCACATACAGTTTCAAGCTAACAGTATCCATACAAATATTCTCTATAGCGGCCATTTCCCTTCTCCAGTCTTTTCCTCTAAATCAAGTGATACCATTTTACTTTCTCTCCTTAGTTTTAAGGCATTGTATGCAATAGCAGCAGAAAACATTCCTTAACATTGCCTTCATCATCTAACTTGAGTTTTGGACCACAACATTTTTTATTGAGTTATGTTTTAATATTTTTCTATTTTTTGCTTTTTTTTTCCCCTTTTTTAGATTTTAAACTATATTTACTTTTATGCATTTATTTTTCGTTTTGATTTTTGTGCTATATATCTATTTTTATTCCTATTATATAGCTAATGATACCAAAACTATAAAATAATACAAGGGAGAACTTAAAATGCTAGTGTTTACGTATCTACATCTTAACAACTATAGGAGGTGCTGTCAGTGGTCACATGTTAGGAAGCAATTGGAGACGTAAGTGCTTACAAATTGGCCAAATTATGGTGCTTGCTTATTCATTCCTTTGAACTGTGATATTGTATTTGTGATTAGTGGCAGACTTAAGGAAGTTGGCATGGGCTAAAACATCCCTGTCTAGTGTTGAAGATAGGGAGTAGCAAGGGTTTCAACCCCTAGTGCCATGGACATTCGAAATAGGGGGCTAAAAGGAAAAACAAGTCTCTCTTTCTCTCCAAAACTTTTAATTTTTTTTAAAAAAAATGTATAAAAGGATACCGTTTTGTTAAAGTCAAAAGGACACCATCTTGATCATTCTGAAACCAAAAAAAAAAAAAAAAAGGAGCTCCCTTATACAACCCTCTTCCCTCCCCTCCTCCTCCTTCCTCCCTCACAAGCAACAACCCTCCCTCCCAAAAAATCCTTTTTTTTTTCTTTTTTCCACCCATCTATTTTCTCCTCCCTCAATAATCATTTAAAACACTCTTCAAAAACTTGAATTGCATCAATTTTTTGCCTAAATTATTAAGCCTTTCAAAAATTTTCACTCCATTTGAGATTTAGTTATCATTTAAAGGTGAGTTTTATTCTACCATTCTTTCCAAAATTTCTACAATGTTCACTTTTGCTTATATTTTTCAAATTTCAATTCACTTAGTTTTGCATTAATAACATGTCATTTACTTTTTTTTATATATATTTCTTAAATATTAAAAAGCTAAATTGTTTCTAAGGTTCATCAACCACTTTCCATCATTATCATGTGAAAATTTTTTCGGTCATTATATCTATAAATCCTGTTTTGCTAAGGGGCTTTTTCTTGGTTATTAATTTTATCATTGTTGCAATGTTAGGTTATTGATTTAGTTATACAAGATATGAATAATCATTTTTCAAAAACAACCATGGAGTTACTTATTTACATAACATGTCTTAATTCAAGAGATTCTTTCTTTCAATTCGATCTTCATAAACTACTCCGTCTTACTGAATTATATCTAAAGGACTTGGTGTAACGACCATTTTCATTTACAAATCATGACATTCATGTCTGAAAATACATACACATAAAGGATTATTTATCACACATGCACAATCCAACAATGTATTTAATGTACATATATGTTAACTAATGTTCAAGGCTAGTGACTATAAATTAGTTCCTATCTAGATATATGCACATGACACAAGAAGAGAGAGAGAGTTGAAATTAAGTCGACGACCTGTGGTCCATGTGTCTCTATACAAAACTCTAAACACAAGTGTCCAATCCCTATTCTTTAGTATCTGAAAAATATAATTGCGATTTGATGAGTTGCAACTCAATGAATAAAAAAAAATAATTAGATTCTAATGGCACAACCAACAATCAAATATCATCAGGATACATTACAAGTATAATAATTGATATGCAAGTGCAAATGCAATAGATTGATTTTTTGTCGTGACCTTGCAAGGCAAACACTGCTCCTGAGAATTCATGTGATTCAAATGACATTTGATTTTGCTGGCCAACATATGACAAGTGGATCATTTGATCCATAACATGTGCCAATAGGACATATTGGTTCATTTTCTAAGTGATTTGCAAGTGTTTGACAAGCTGGTCACAACATCTTTTTAGTTCCATAGGCAAGTATTCATTCACAATGGTATACCAAGTAATCATTAAAAGCATATAATTCTCACTTGACTTGTATTCATATATAAAATGTAATAATTCAATCACATATACATGTAATAAAATATAATCATATCATAAAATTTTCACACATACACATTAAAATCTAATTATGATTTTTACTCACCTTTTTGATGTGACCAACCTTTATGATAGGTTTGGTTCTCTCTCTAGGACTTCCTCAAAGTGTTGAAATCCTAACATTTGATATATAAATGGTTATAAGTATGTCAAAATGATTATGAATGCTTTGTATGTAACTATGGTATGATCCATGCAAAGTGGACCTAGTGTTTATGCATATTTTTTTTATATGACAGTCTGAGCTTGCTACACTCTCATAACAATTACTTTAGATATACTTATCAAAATGACTTGATTCTTTTTTTTAAAATAAGCTAGATACATAATGATACAATACATTCAAATTTCATGTCAAGTCATATAGAAAATATTGTGAATTTTTGAATTTTGCCCTATTTCAATATTATCTCAGTCTGAGTAGGTTTTACATTCTTGGGTATATCTCAAATTGTACAAATCAAATTAAAAAATGGATTTACCAAAAATTACAAAACACATAAAGGAACATTTGTCATGTTTACTCTTTGTATAATTCAGTTTATAAAGTCATCAAAACAAGTCATTAATCTCAGGGTGAGCAGGTTTTCAACATGTTGATAATCAGTCATAATGAAGGGTAATATCTCAATAACCATGTTGAATTTGGAAAAAATATTTCACAGACATCATCAAATTTTGAATCTATGGCCATCAAATTCTTGGAAAATAGAATTATAAGACTGATAAGGTTTCATCCAGATACAGAGTTAGTCATAATCAATGAACCATATCTCTTTCCACACAATAAATCAGTCAAAACTACTTTACAAGTATTTAGATGGGATATAGCCCTACAAATTTTATGTGTTTACACCTTGTATAAATCACCACATAAAGTCATAAAAATATAAGAAAACAGAAAGACTGAAGTGACTTCGGTTGGTTGTGAACTAGCCCTAATGAAGGAGCCATATTTCCTCACACACACAAAATCAAGTAAAAATGCTTCACATGCATTTAGATGGGACATAAAACTATAACTTTCATATTTTACACTTTTCCTAATTCCTCTTCTATGGTTATGGAATCGTTGGTACAAAATTCTCCTCCAACAATAAAACCAACATAATCAACTCTTGTTTCTCTTAAATTTCAACTTTCATACATAAGTTCTATCTCAAATACTTCATAATTCTTACAAATCATGCATGATTAACATGTCATGAGGGGTTGATTTCATATGGAAAGAAGATAAATTAACTTACCTATTTTTCCAGAACCAGAAAACCTTAGGATTCCTTCCTAGGCAGCTCAATCTTCTCCCTCTTTTTCTTCTTCTTCTTCTTATTCTTATTCTTCTTCTTCTTCTTCTTTCTTTCTTTCTTTCTTTCTTCCTTAGCTCTCTCTTTCTTCTATTATCCCTCATGTTTAACCTCTCTATTATAATCCTACAGGGTGAAAAATTTCACTTGTAAATCTATTGTAACAAGACATAATCATGATGTTTCATTTCCATTGGTTGAAAGTTCACTTTCCTCTTCTAGTCTCTCTTCTTCACTCCTTCATCATCTTCACCAATCTCCTAATCCCCATATGCTCCTTAAACTTTTAAATAAGCTCTAAAACACCATTATTTATGATGCTATAATATGAACACAACATAAGATAATTTGTCATGCAATTATACAAACATTACATATATGTTCAAATGTCCTAAATGCAATGGTGCAAATGTCATCATTGTGTTTATCCAATTCACATCTATAAATGATCATTTATCCAATGCTTATGTTCATATGAGATTACAAATCATTTATGCAATAAATAGGTTCATGTGAGAATACCAATGAATGTGGATAGGTATGTTACACTTGGAGCAACGGATTTCTTGGTCCTTGCCTCCTAGTGGTTTTTACACATTAAATATAAATGGATCTTTCAATAGGAGCTCGAAGTAAGGTATGCATGTAGAGTTACAAGAGATGATTGGTTTCTCAATGAATTGTGATTGGTGTTTTATCATAAATGATGAATTATAGGGCTTGTACTAAGGGCTTCAACTTGCAAGCAATTAGAGGTGCCACGACTTTTAGTTGAAGTGGATAATGCATCAGTTGTCAGGATGGTAACTAATGCAATGGTGGTGCCAAATCCTCATTTATCAGTTATATTTGAAATCCAAAGCTTGTTCACTCAATTTTACAATAGTCTCTTCGACATGTTTGCCACAAAGCCAATTTTACAACAGATTGGTTTGTTGCTTATGCCAGCAACTTAGCAATTTGTTTACATGTTTTTTCTTCTTTGCTTACTCGTTTTTCTTCATTGTTACAACACAATCTGGTAGGAGTTAGTTATAGTCGTGATGTTGTTCCTGTTGTTTCTTAGAGGTTGACACTTTACTTCTTTCACAAAAAAAAAAAAAAAAAAAAAAAAACCGATTGGTTAATGTTTGAGTTGCAAGTTCAAACTTACATTCACAATGTGCGGTGTGATACTCAATTTTCTACAATTAGAGAATTGAAAAGTATTTCTCAGAATATGGTTCAAACTGATAAAAATACACATTTTTCATTAGTTTATCGTTTGATCGAATTGACATTGGTCTTACTAGTTGCAACTATTTCTGTTGAAGTGATATTTCTGCAATGAAAACTATAAAAATTGACTTGCACAATAAAATGAGAGATGTGTGGATGAATGATAGTCTAGTTTTATATATTGAGAAGAAGATTTTTACAATAATTAAAAATTAGTGAAACTTATAATTTTCTACAAATGCAAACTTGCATGGTACAATCGTCTCCTCCTAGTTGCACAACTAATACCACAAGCTCAAATGTCAATCAATAGTCACTTTTTATATTTATTTATTTTTATTGATTTTATAGTTATTCATTTGATACTTTAGTTATTAAATATTTATTTAATTGTACCAAAAAATTTTTAAATTCAATATGAAGCCCCACTAAAAATTATTTCTAGTTTCGACATTGCCTGTAATGATTTTCTTTATTCCTTGTTGCAATTATTTCATGTTTTTAATTATTAGGAGATGAAAGTTTTTACTGGGATGACAATTTTTAATTAAAATATCCTTTTCACTATAATAATATTGACAATTCTATAGTAATATTACAGTATGATAATGTTATATAAAAAATTTTAAACTATATATAAAATATTAATTATTTAAGATAATTTTATTAAAAATAAAATTATCTAAAATAATAAATAATTACACATATTAATAAAATTATTATGTAAATACTTAAAAATTACTAGCTACGACATTATAAATATAATATTGAATATGACATTTACTATTATTAAAATATCAAATACTTTATGACATGAAATTTTTAGTTATTAATTGCTAAATAGATATTTGATTTTTTTTAAAAAAAAAAAAACTCTTCCCAGGTATTCTATAGAAACAATATTTTTTCTTAAGTTTCAATTGTTTTATACATTGTATAAAAAAATATTATCTAAAAAAAATATTTTCCAAAGAAGATATTTTTTGGTGTATATATATATATATATATATATATATATATATATATGATTTTATGATAATGTGAACTCTATTGGCAGTCAATTAGTAATAGACATTGATGATATTGATGATTAAGAATGATTAACGATAATAAGTTTTTAATAAATATGTATTTATATAATTCATTCTCATCTAAATGAGTTTATCAAAATTCAAAATATATTTTTCTTTTTTGCAAAAAAAAAAGTCATTTTCATATAAATAACTCAATTTTCCTTTTCAATAGAAAAACATTTTTCATTTACAAATTTTTTTAAACATGTAACATACCATAAAAATATAAAAAATTCTAAAAAATTTTTTGTTGAAATAAATAGAATCTTAGTTTATAACTATAATTATTACTTGCTAATTAGATATTTGTTAATTATTAGTTAATAAGGAGATATGAATTTTTTGGCTTAATAATTCAAAAAATCCACCTTTATGTGAATGTTCAATTATATCCAAAACGTTCAATATTGTTAATTATACCCTAACTTAACGTATTGATTTTAATTGTACCTTGAGTCAAAATCAGAATTTAGTAAAAGTGTAAATTTAGACTTAATTGACCTTTATACTTTTCAATTAGTTCAATCAATCTCAAAATTAAGTTTAAATACTAATTAATATGATACTTTTTCCCCTCTAGCTTCATTTAAAAAAAATTAATATGATTCTTTTATTTTTTTTATTCAAATTAATCTCATTTTTCTTAATTAAATTTATTATGCCTTTATATAATAGTTTTTAATTTTATATTTAAAATGAAAATTTTAAAATTTTAAATAAATAATAAATTATTTAAACTATTTAAAATAAAAATTTCTAAAAAATATTTAAAAAATAACGCATTAACTTAGTTGAAATGATACTTTATTTTTATTCAATTTAATATCTTTTTTTAAATTAAATTTATATATACCTTTAATGCAAACTTCTAATTTAATAAAAATTTTCAATAAAAAATAAATCATATTAATTAAGATCTAAACTTAATTTTGAGTTTGTTTAAACTACTTGAAAAAGTGTAAGGATCAGTTGAGTTTAATTATGTATTTTACTAAATTTTAATTTTGACTTAGGATACAATTAAAATTAATTTATTATGTTTTGACATAATTAATATAAAAATTTTGGATATAATTTAAAATTCGCATAAAAATTTGAATTTTTTAAAATCATTGAGCCGTTTTTTTAATCTCTAAAGAGCATCTATGGATTTGAATATAACACTCTTAAATCTCAAGGCATCATTTTCTGTCACTAAAATAAGAAATCATTTACTATTAAATACTTATATAACGATTCACCATGTAATTATCTCTTTAAAGTGAAGTCTAACCATTAAATCATTAAATTTGGAACAGACTAACTCAATAATCCACCCCCACTAAGATTTGCCCTCTTTATTTCTTAAGGCAGTATATGGAGAATGAACAGAAAAGCACTCTATAAGGCTGCCTTCTAATTTAATTCTAGTAATTGCAGCACTGTCCACGTTGTAGTTCTAAATGATTACCTCCCAAGGGTCAAGAAACAACAAGTTCCATGCCTCCAGATATCTGTCATTCATAGTGGCTTTTTTGGTTTATATAGCATCCCTGAGAATACAAATATTCATATTATTTTCTTATTTAATCTTAATAAATATCCAAAATATGGATAGAAATTTTTATTTTCTTTGTCTTTCCTATTCACCCTTATCTTCTTTTTCGTTTTGAAAAAAAAAAAAACTTTTGAAAATTTCTTATTTTCTCTTTTTTTTAAATATTTTTTTTCATTTCAACCGTCATTTCCTTAGAATAAGCTGACAATAATTATTATTACGATTCTTTGCTTTTACCTCTGCCATTTGGCCAAAAAATTTATACTGAGTGTATATAATGACTCTATGTATTCATCTAACATATAAAATAATTAGGAAAGTATAAAATTTTATATTATGGTTTTCTTTTTTACTAAATATGATCGATGATTTATTTATTAGTAAAATTTTAATCTATGATATAATACTATCTGATCTGGTATTAAATTTTATATATATATATATTATTTCAACCAATATTATATGAATACATATTTTTTCACTCTAAATATAGAATTGTTCTTTTTTTACTTTCTATAGATATTTGAATAAATTTTGTTTCTATTATTATAAAATTTTTTCAAATATATACATAAATTAAATAAAAAATGAACAAATTCTATATTTAGAGTAAAAAAATTATGTATCCAAAATTTTGATATATAATTAGTTGAAATAATGTATATAATCTGATACTAAGTTAGATGAATGTAACAAAATTATAGATCTGATACTACTTTATAAAAAATATTACACCACAGGGTAAACTTTTGCTAATAAACAAATCACATGATCATGTTTGCAAAAAAAAGAAAATCACAAGCTAGAATTTCATATATTTTCTAAAAAATTATTTATAATTGTCTAATATATATATATATATATATATATAT